>PNEQ01009413.1:0-10325 GCA_003012365.1 Medauroidea extradentata
GGGAGTAGGTGGTGAGGGGTGAGGGAGTAGGTGGTGAGGGGTGAGGGAGAAGAGGGATAGGGGGAATTGTGGAAAGAATGGGAGCTGTGGGAAGAGGGGGAGTTGTGGAAAGAAGGGGAGTTGGAGGAAGTGGGGGTTGTAGGAAGAAGGGAAAAGGGGAAGCTGGAGAAGTAGAGGGAGAGGTTGAGGAGATTAGGAAGGGGGAGGTGATAAGTATGTTTGGAACAGTAATATATGTTATGAAATACATCACTGCAATATTGATTAATATGGTTATTATTTAGTTTATCTTACGCTATCTAAGTGTGAAGCATTTGTTTCATCAAGCTCTTCTGAAAGAGAATCTGAGTCTGAGAGGCCATCAAAAGATGAAACAGTATCAGACAGTGAAAGTGGATGATCAGGATGTTCTAGCAGCCATCCCACAAGTGTTTCTGGACTGGGAGGTATGTCACTTGTGAGTCCTGTAACATACCACCAAAAAATCATGAAATTAGATTCAGCTGTAATGCAGTAATTATTTTGAGAAAAAGTATTATACATACTGTTAAGTCAACAAATGTAGTGTATGATTTACACATGCACTACTATTTCTAAAGCTTCCTCAGTTGAAACAACTACGAAATATGACCATGAAAATATTTACTGTAGATAATATCATAAGTTTTGAGATGCCAGCTATCTTATGCAACGGGGCCTGTTCTGAGCTTCAAAAATTCATGTCAAGAAATTCACCATATTTTCCTGTCTCCCCAAGTGCCGGATGATGCTGTTGGTTGGCAGGTTTTCTCGTGGATCTCCCATTTCCCCTACCCTTTCATTACAGTGCTGCTCCATACTCGCATCGTGTCACCCGTCACCAGTGCTCAAGACCTCGATGTTGAGCGCTGACCAAAATTTCTCACTCATTCACGCACTCACTAACTTACTCACGCCTCCCTACTACAAAAATTATTCCAGAAGCCCCAAGGATCGCAACTTTAAATTTTAGGCTTTTATGGCTTTACTCTCGAAATTTTGAAAGGATGCTTTTTCTTAATTCTATGGTAACACATACTTTACATGAAAATCAACAGAAAAATGTTGTAATAATTATTACTGCCAGATAAGGTGTAGTTGTGTAATTTTTTTTTTTTTTTAGATTATCATTGCTAATAAATACCCTGATAATACCATATTTACTCGTGTACAGCACACACTTTTATTCCAAAACAACTCATAAAAATTCAGGGGTGCGTACTATACACGGAAAATAGAAAAAAAATGTGAAAGAAAGGTCAGTGGAAGGTTAAGGGGTGTTGCGGAAAAAGGAGGGGAGGTGAGAAGGCGAAGTCAAAGCCGTAAATTGACAGGTGTCAAGAGTAGGAAGCAAAGAAAAATAAAGGCCGACGGTCAGTCATGATGGGAGGGGGGGAGTAAGAAGCCGAAGTTATAGTGGTAAACCGAGGGGTGGGAGGCAGAGAGAAAATGTTCTCACGGCCAGGTTCCTCCATCATTACTCCTCTTCCTTTCCTTTTTCTCCCCCTTTCCCCTAGTCCCTTGCACTGTAGCAACGGTCATCGGTTGCTGCTAAAACCTTGAAAGTTAATTTTGACGCCTCATAATAAGCTATCATATGGGGAAAGAAAGAAAGAAAAAGGCGTCACTGTTCTCCTTTTTCCCCTTTCCCAATCCCCCACCTGGGAAAGATATTTGCCTGCACGTGACCAGTTATCTTTTCATGGGAAAGGAAGGAAGAAAAAACGAGCGTCATTCTTTATTTTCCTTCCCCCACCCCCTATTACACACCAGGAGGGATAAAAAAGGCAAGCTTGCTGCTGTAACGCATGTTATCTTAGGGGTGAGGGTATCTCAATGGCTTACAGGAAGAGGGGGGGGGGGACATGCTGAAAGCGGCTGGCACAGCAAAGCAAGGCACACATGCGCGAGGCGAGGGCTGGCAGACAGCAAATGACCTTGGCAGAGAGACAAGCCACCACCCTCTGTACCTTCACACTCTTAACCAGTGTGAATGTTATCTTTCCTCTCTCTTTTATATGTTGCCGGCTATGTTTCCTTTCTTCCCCCCTCCTTCTTTGACTACTTCATCATACTGTCCCTCGTGCTGTTTCACCGCTCGCTTGGCTCATCCTCCCATGTTTTTTTTTACATACTAGTGAGGCACTAAAAAAAAATTTTCCCTGTAACTTGTTGCAAAAACCATGGTAAGCACTACACACGAGGGCGCAATATACATTGAGTATACACGGTAAATGGATTCAACGTACTTTTGACAATGTAACTATCCATTTCAGTACAATAGTTTTTCAATTAATTGGGATGCAGTTAAATGTTTTTTATAACATATTATAATTACCGATAGATATTTCACCTTCTCTTTAATTTGCTCAAAATCACACTACCACAAAATTATTACTAGTTTTAACGAAAAATAACTCTCCTTTTACAGATAGGTAATAGGGCAAAAGTCTCATCGACAGTACAATCTAAACCTGGAACCACTGGCTTAGACAGGCAGTAAAGTGAGAAGAAATTGCCCATGGCCAAAACAAAGGACACATTCTAAATTTTCTCGAATGAGTTCTGAAAATAATAAAAAACTTAAATCATGATAGCTAGAATAGATGGGGTGGAAAACAAATTCAGGTCGTTTGGAATGTCAGTCCTGTTAACTTATACATTTTATAAACCTATGAAAATTTTACACAAATACAAGTTAAAGTACCCAGATACAATACTAACATGTGTGCTAAAAAATTATTTAAGCCACAATTTAACACAGACTGTTAGTAGAGTAGAAGCTCGGTACACAGCGCTTCGATAAACAACGCATTCGGCTATATCGCGGGGTAATTCATGTCCACCAAGCTAATGTCCCAGAAACTTCACAATCCTAGTATGTACTTCAAAGGGACGTTTGTTTCGCCGTTCAAACGATCAAACGGGAGGGGCGGAGGACAAAAAGGCAGCGGACAGGAAGAGGTAATGCACGTGTACAAAGTTTGACAGGCCGGATGTGTTTATTAGTCGCCAGGAGTCTTGACGTCTCGCTGTGCGGCGGTGCAGAAGGCCTCTTGTAAGGGGTGGATGGAGTGGAGGGAAAAGTATTGCTTGGAAAGGGGAAGGGGCAGAAACTAGCATTAGGAAATCCCCAGCCGCTACGTGGATGGGAAGTGATAGTCACAGTTGACGACACACTAGCAACTGCCAACAAGAATTTATTGCGATCAGTTCAGTTTTTTATGTGGTGAGATGTCGCAGAAAAGAAAAATTATTTGGTGAAAGACAAGTTAAACATTATCGACATAACATAAACTACAGTAGTTAAATAGTTAAACTGGAGTACTGTAATACAGTCAGCCAGCCTTATCAGCGGACTTGGTATCTGCGGTTTTCACCAACCACGGTTGGAAAACGAGGGAAAAAATGTAAAATATAAACAAGAAATTCTTAAGAATTCGTATTTTTGCGTGCACGGGCATAGTTTGGTGTACGAACTACTAACACGCCACTCGTGCACGAGAGAGCAGCTAGTTTTGTGTTGTCAGTCCCTGTTATCTACTCCGTTACGTAATGTGCTTGGTGGGCGTGGTATGTTTGCTTACCAGCGGTCAGCGGATGGTGCGGGCGGCGGTACTTCACTTGCATAGATCTTATCACTTGCAGCACGCTTCCAAAACTAAATGATTTGGTATCTCCCGCGGGCTGCGTCACCTGCCCGCAAACTGCTTCCACGCAGAAGACATGCATGTATTTAATTACTTGTTTGCCTGCTTGCCGCTCGCCCGCACGTAGTATACGGCCCTGAACCACCTTTACTGTGTGCAATTATACACGATTCTGTGGCCTGCAGCGTAATGTTTCCTAAAAAAAAAAAAAAACTGTAGTGATCATTCTAAACCGAAGAGAATATCGCAAAATTCTTACTTTGACTGACAAAATGAAAAAGCTACATTCAATCAAAGACATATCTGTTGTAATTGGCCGCAGGTACGGGGGAAAAAAATGAGTGTATCATTCGTACGTCTCAAAATAAAGCACGACAAATAGGATCAAATGTTAGTACTACACCGAAAACAGCAAAAAAAAAAAAAAAAATTGGGCCAAGTTAATTTTATTGCAATCAGTGGCGCTGTATTAAAACGGTAACCGCTAAAATTTTATTCATGTTTACCAGTAGAGTTAAATTTTTCAGTGACGTGTGAAAAAAAAAACTGTGCCAAGTCTATTTTAGTATAATCAGTGATGGCGTATTAAAAACGAAACTGTTAACATCGTTAAATATTTTATTTTTATGACCCAATTCTTTTCTGTAATTGATATGCACGTCATACAAGCAAGAAATATTTAGAGACAAATGCAAAATAGTCCCGCCCATGTAGTCGTAATTGTGCTTGTTCCACTGTTTTTTTGTAGTTGACAAAGATAAAGTACACATTACACACTAGAAAAAGAGTTATCAGATGCCATTCTATCAACGCTTGTGGAGACACACACTGTCTGCCCAGCGCACATCCTTGACAGTGTAGGGTGGGTGGAGAGATAGCGCGGCGGATCAGACCCGTGCTGTGTTGTAACGTCAGCAGTAGCCGACCACTTGGCTCGCGCACAGTGTGGCTGCCGCAGGCCGCTGTATCTAACATGCGCCTCAATGCACACGCTACGTGTAATTTTTACAATATTTAAGTGTTGGGGGACACTTTACGAACATATTAAATTTCTCTACCTCGGGCAAATATAGTAGCATTTTTTTTATTACTTGTATGTAGTGGTTTATGTAGATTATTACGGTGTCTTGAATATACGCGGTTTTCGTCATCCGCTTATAAAGGATGAAAGTTTAACGTCATACAGTGGCAACTAAGAACATTGCGGCGCTAAATAAAACTTTATTGAAACATTTTTTTTATTCTTTCTGGTCTATCTCGGTACAGCACGCATAGGCTATAGTGCGGGTCAGATTTAAGTCTCCCGACATGAGCGCTTTATCGAGCTTCTACTGTACTTCACCTTTAAGTCAAATTATTAGACGTCCCTCAAACAAAACACTTTTCTCGTTACTTTTTCTTTTGAACATTAGTCAGCAACACTGTCACTTCTACATGTAAAAAAATAACTAGGAAATATTTTTTAAGATAAACACACACAGTAATTACATTTTCATGGCTATACCAAATCCTTTTTTTGAGTAATACTAGTTACATAACAATAATATGGTAACAATTCTGAAAGAAAATAATGACAAAGGTAATGCAAAATTTAATACAATTTCCACATTCTGTTCTTATTTTTTCTGCATCAGCAGAATTGAACCTGCAAAATCTGTTGTAAATATAGCTCCATTTCCTATTTCCTATATTTTCAAAATAATTCTGAGCAGTCACACAAAGCCTTTCTTAAATAAGGATCAATTGCACAATTTTATTTTGAATTTGTTGGTGATATTTTGATGCAGAAAATAACTATGGTGTAAAGGAACGATCACACTAGTATTTACAAAATAGTTTATATTCATTAAACATTTTTATGAAAAAGTGAAGTCGTGTTTTAAATGTCACTTTTGTTTTTAAAGAAAATGTGCATGAGACCATGTTCAAAATTAACGACATATCTTCATCATTATGCAAAGAGGTTTTTGAAAACGTACTACATTATTTTAATATAACTTATTTGTTGTACAACACTAAAAATTAGTTAATATAATTTTGTAAGTAAAATTTTGTTTTTAATTAATATTTTGTGCAGGAACATAAATAAAAAATTGTACTTGTGTTTAAAATTGTACAATACTTGGCTGTAATTTTATTATACAGTCAATTGAATGAAAAAATATAAAATAAATTTTTTTTTATTTTGTTGACTTTGCAGCATGTGGAACACAAAATATGAATTACTGAATCACCAAAACATTAGTTTTGTTCATTTTAAATGGAAAATAATAAACAATATTGTTAAATTCATTAGTAAGTGCATGTAGAGAAATTATTTTTTTGCCAAGTAAACGGTAACACATCACCTCAACAGTACCTCAATTTCCTGACTGTGCAATGTGAACAAAAATTTCTCAGATATTACTCAAATATTTCTCAGTTTCTCCTTCAATTCAACGATTTCCTCACAGGATTCTGTAATAAACCCTAAATAAATAAAATAATGAATACAATTAGTTAGTAAAACTTTCCTGGTATTTAAAGGTATGGAAATAATGACATTGTACAATTTGAAAAAACCAGTTGATAGTAACACTACGACTAAATACATGCAACAGTGAGAAAATTTTAAATTTGTACCTTCCTCTGTATTACAATAGTGATAATGAGCTAAAAATTATGCCACAAAAGGAAGTATTCAGCAAAAAAAAAAAAATTAAATAAATACTATTGTAGCCTGACATCTAGTCAAAAGCGAGGTCATTATAAACTGTTACACACAACTTCACACAAGGAGAAGGACTAGGAAAGGAGTCAGCCACGGCCCATATTAGGGAACCATCTTAGTGTTCACCTGGAATAATTTTGGGAAACCATATAAAACCAAAATCAAGAAGCTCAGAGCTGGGGATTGAACCAGGGTCCTCCAGAACAGCACCACCTCGCTTACTTCCAGTCTAAAAGATACTAAATGTTAAACAATAGCATTACAATAAAAATATTCCCTCTCATTCCTCAATATATACATAAAAAAATGGAATCTGACCTATGGCTTTAATTGCATATTCAACACTACGCCGTGCAAAGCCCATTTCTGTAAGTTGGCCCACAAGTGGAGACAGTAATGGAGAAGGTGGTCTAGTTCTCTTCTGTTTGCTTATTTTATTACTTGACATGGCAGAGGGCAAGGAGCATTCACTGACTGGAGTCCCAACTTTGCTTCCTTTCTGTATTTTTGATCTTGCTTCAATAGCGAGAAACTGGGAGACACAAAGCGCTGCTGCCTGTGAAAAAACATCATTTTATAATCAAACCTAGTGTCCTGAAAAGCTTTACAATAACTGATTTATTACTTACTGTTATAAAATGGTACCTCTATGACCACTTACCTCCAATTCAGCTTTGCCAAAGGCAGCTTTAATAGGTGATGGCTGTGTTGCTTTTGCTATTAGCTTCTGAATGAGCAACATCTCTGTAATGGTATCAATATCTTCACCTTCATTGAGAGCTTCTAAAGATGAGGAAGATTCAAGGATGTGATGCTTCAGGACATGGCGCAGTAAATTCTGATGTCTAAACAATACACCAACTGCATTCATTGCAGCCAGTCTCTGCTGTTGCATTCTCAGCAATGAAACATTTACAGAGCCTGGATAAATCAAATGCATCTATCAATACATGATTCAAATTACATTACATTAAAACAACAAAACATAAATAAAAAACTTTTGTGTTTTTTTTTCATTCTTCAGAACTGCACAATAAATATGACAAGCATGTGTTCAGAAAGTCACAAAATTAATCACAGTAAGCCATTCCTAACCATAACATAATTCAAATATTTTGCTACTACTGTATGTAGGCCAATAAAGCTGGCCGGATAAAGACCAGTTTAGCCTCTGAAGCTAAACAGGGTTCTGCCCTGCCTCTTCAAGGCATAGACAACATCCATTACGGTGACAGTTTTCCTCTTGGCGTGCTTGGTGTAGGTGACTGCATCACAAATTACATTTTCAAGGAATTTTTTGAGGACACCTTGTGTCTCCTTGTAGGTAAGGCCAAAGATGCACTTTACTCCACCATGCCTAGCCAACCTTACCATCAATGGCCAACACAAAGATGTTTGAAATTTAAAAGCCAACAGTTTTATTACATACTACATACATTTCACTAAACAAGACAATTTTCTTTAATACAAACATGTGTTAATCAATTACAAATAAGCTGAAAAGTGAATATAAGTCACATTACTACACAAAAAATTACATAAGTTAGTTGTTATGGGACAACACTGCCTTTAGTACCTTCACTTTCTATCATGGTTTTACAACTCGATGTTAGGGGAATATTTTATACAAATTTATAAGCCATGAAAAATAAAGCTCTTGAACAATACAAAAGCTAAAAAAAATAATAGACAATATTTCAATAAATGCCATAAAATTAAGATGATTTTAAAGGAGATGGCAACATGAAAAACTCAATTTTCACATTTAACGTTACTGTTAAGAGCGGTCGAGGAGAGTAACGGGAGAGGAAATCCGAGTGCTGTGCGCTTCCTAGAAGCAGAGATATGGCGCGCCGTAAATACCGTGGCTTGGCGACGTGACGTCACCGGTGGCTTTCGCTCCGACGCAGTGCAGCGCGCTGCCAGCAGCGAACGCGGGGCACGCTGCTAGTGACTGTACCACGCGTTTGCACGGGTCTTCGTGCTCGTGTTTTTAGTAACATGGTTTTTTTAATTAATTGGTTTACTCTTAGATAATTAATGTCTGTTTGCAGTGTAAGTAAACATGGAAAATGTGCGTCCGTATATGTTTGAACCGGAAGCTGACATAGACGAAAACCAAGTGATCAACAATCGACCAGGACCAGCAGCAATAAGACAAAACCACACAGACTGGTGTGAATGTGATCACTGTATTTTAATGCCGGAACATGAAGAAAATGTGTGTTGTCACGAGAGTGAACTCATTTCCAACCTTCGAGGGACTGCTGTGTGCATTACCCGCCATGTGTAATTTCACCATGTTATTTTGAATTTAGATGCTTTAAACACAGCCAGGCACGCGATGATGCTACGTGCTAGAACAGATTTCGAAAGGCAGGAGCTAGGAAACATTTCAAATAGAGTTCTATGATTTGTTTCATACAAACAATTTGTGTACAGTATTGGGTAAACTCATGGGCGCCTATGGAGAAAAAAACCGGAAAGTCATCCCTGCATGTGTTGTGCAAGCAATAAGAAAAGAATACCCTGAACTCGATGAAGTATACCAAAGTTTCAAACCTGCGGAAGGTAGAGAAGTAATGTATTTTGATTAATGTGTGCTGATGTAATAGTGGAAATAATGTTATTTCAGTAAAATTAATAATTTTCATTTTCTTAAAAATTATTTAAATTAGTGTTGTATTAACTGGCTAAAATACTGCAAATAAATGTTCACCACACGCCATAATATTTGTACTAACACAATATATTAAATATGACATTACAATAGTTGTGAAATAGGCAAATGAGGATGTTACTTACAGATGCAATAGTGTCAATGTCAACTTCTCCTTGGACTGAAGACTCTGTTGCTGCATAGGTGGAAAACTTTATATACAAATGGTAAGTGAATGATTTTGTAACACTGTTGGAGGCTAAGTTTTAGGACATGTCAGTAAATCTTGAATAACTGTGTATGTCCTTTAGCGATTCAGGGCGAGGCAGCGATGCGATACATTTAGGTATGTTTATAACAACGTAAGGGTCGTCTAGTTCTAGGGACAGTTCACCTGCTACTACGGAAATGACACTTCGGAGAAGTTCCTTCCGCCACTCATGTGTTTTGTCTTTGTATACATTTGCTGCTACCCACTTTTTGAGTGGTTTCGAATACTTCATTTTCGAGGTACGTTTTTCTGTTTTTATGTTGTTTTTGAAATCAAAGATAGAGAGAATCGTACGCGTAACCATACCATTGTAACTGAAATGGTTTCGTTTGGGTTTATATTAGAGCAATACTGTGAAAAGATTCCAGTTTCCCCGTGTGGCAATAGTTTTTCGTGTGCTTCACGTCCTCCAAGAACTGTTTATCATTTATCGGACGATAAGAGGCGGTGATCGTGACTGTTAGGTTGTAACCACTTTTTTCGTCTCTCATGTGGTGTCAACTCCTCGTGCTCGCAGTTGTTCACATATTTGTTCCCAGTCCACTTGTGCGTATCAGTTATGTGGTGAAGTATGGATAAAAACTTTTCTAGTAGAATATCTTCATTATTGTCACACGTTTTCGCTGACCACCATAAGTGATTTATTATGCTTGAACTCCACTGAGATATTATTCTGACTGACTTCCTATCACCTTCAACTTTTTCGTTAGTGATTTTGAAATATGCCAAACATCAAATTCGTGCGTTATTGATTTATACTTTGTTCTCATCAATTTGCGGATTCCCCGATGCCTGTCCAAAACAAAAAGAGTCACATTAAATTGTCGTGTTAGTCTCTCTAATAATATATTGCACGCCGGTTTCTCAAGTTCACCATCAACTTGACCTTTTTGCAATACAACAAAATCAACTATTTCGCCGCTTTTAACATCCATTGCTGTGTATGTAACAAATTTTGCACTAAACCCGGGACTGTCATATTGTCCATCTCCAGCCAACCACACGCCTGTTTCTGAC
>PNEQ01009414.1:0-18447 GCA_003012365.1 Medauroidea extradentata
TTCTCAACAGCAAACACATGGACACAAGTTCAGACAAAGCTTTCTGACGACCGTGACCGGTGAGACTACGCCCGTGAAGGAGAAGAGGAAGGTACAATTGAAGTTGGGTGACCTCTACACTGAACACGAAGTGTACATAGCCGACATAGAAGATGAGTGTTTACTGGGCCTGGATGTGTTGCGCAAGTTAGAGTGCTGTGGGCACCGAGTGAAACAAGTTTCATTATTATTACTACATAGCGGTGAGCATATTGTATTTAAATATCACTCACATTTAAAGAAGCATATGCAGAACGATTCACTGTCGCATATTACCAGCATCCATCTATTCTCGTCCATTTTTGTGTAACATAAGAGTTTGTTTACATGTTCTGTTTACATTGTCTTGGCATTTTCTTTTTCCAGTAATTTAAAGAATGAATAAAACTAAATTTGTTGTGTATTGATTGTAAAAGATTCAATAGTCAATAAATCTCATTTCTCAAGGTCTTTACAAAGGAATATCACAACATTAATTATTTTGTAGCGGTTTTCACATATTTTGCCTATCGCTAGATGTCGGTTTCACAACAAAGGCACCAAGCTATCTCTAGTTATCCATGCTCTGAGGGTAAGAGAGTTTAGCTAGCTATGTGGGAGAGTTCTTGTTGGATCGCCGGAGTAGATGGACGTGTTCCTTGGCGTCGCACGAAGCCGTGACGCTGCCCAGGGACGCCGATATTACTGCCACAGAGGGAGGACCGTGAGACGAGATCTGGTTAACAATCCTGGAGGCTGTGATCCTCGTCGGTGGCCTTCGAGAAGATTGGTATCATTGCCAGTTTAATACTGAGACAGGGTCAGCCAGCACCGTGTTTTTAGTTACATGGAAAGACAGACGTTAACAGCGAACTAACACTTTATTGGACTGTGCTGAAGTCTGACTCTGTAGCAGAATGTCTACGGTAGTAAGTGGGTAGAAGGCTTTAGTAGCTGTATTATTTGATATTTTATTTGTTTTCCTTCCCATAGTTTTTTCGCAGTTATTTACCATTTCTGTACTGCTCGACGATAATTGCATTGGTTGTACTTTCTCCTTGCAATAAAATTTTCTTATGTCGTTACTCAGTAGATTAGCATTGCAAAATTTGTCCCGTATCCATCAATCCTTCCCTGAGAAAATTTTGACATAAATTCCATGCAATTTTCTACATCTGCGACTTATTATTTAAATTTAGGGTTGTTCGTAATTATCTTTGAAGTGTTCATGTAGAAGTTGTATGAAGTTAGTCGGCCGAGCCAGAAGTTTTTTTGTCGAGTCTCATTGCTATTACCACCAGCCACGGTCAATCATCAAACCCCAACCCTAATAACAGTATATCACAGACTCGCCATCCAGCATATGACCACATGTAATATCACACATATGACATTGTCTAGGATTGGTATTGTTTAATTTTTGCAAATTGGCTTCAATAAATCTACAGTTACAGATTAATACTTTTAGCGTTGAATTATCTACCACGCCCTCTTAATGGCTGTTGCAGGTGAATCGAGGTCAGCGGACAATACAACATCCACGGCATAGCCAGGATTCGAACCCAGGACCTCTCGCACCGTATACCGGTGCCTAACAGACT
The DNA here is from genome assembly GCA_003012365.1 of Medauroidea extradentata. Lineage (NCBI taxonomy): Eukaryota > Metazoa > Arthropoda > Insecta > Phasmatodea > Phasmatidae > Medauroidea > Medauroidea extradentata. The sequence continues at coordinate 1,620 of PNEQ01009414.1, forward strand.
ACGCTACGGAAGCCGACTGAAAAAACTTTAGTTACCATATACGTACTGTGATGTGTTCTTCGAACTATTCTTTAAATGGGTTAGTTGGAATTATTATTATAACAGAAAAAAAAAAACCACTGTTGAAAAACAACGCCAGTATAGCTGTTGTCAATGTAAATTTTTTTTGAATGACAAAAATGAAGTGTAATTTTTGGTAGTAAGTATGTATGAGTTTATGCGCATACACACTTGCTTATGATTTGTTGATGAAACCTGTAAAAACGTGAAACATTCAACTTACGAAGAAAACAAGACAGTCATCGTGGGTTGCGTTTGAAGCATTTGCAGGTTCAGCAATCAAATTATAAGAAACGGTGAATACTCATAAACCCATACATTCATATTATCAAGTTACATTGCAACAAATATTCAAAGATCTAATCTAATTTTCCACTTTAAGAAAATTCCTTCACACGGTAATTCGCTAAAATTATGTAATTTCTTGCTATGAGTGAGCGAGAGATTTTGGTCAGCGCTCAAAATCGAGGTATTGTGGGGACGTGAGGCGAGTATGGAGCAGCATCGGAATGAGAGGGCGGGAGAAAAGGGAGATCCCTGAGAAAACTCATCGACAGCGGCATCGTCCTGCACAATTCCCACATGCGAAAATCTGGGAACTGACCGCGTCGGGAATCGAATGATCTGACCATTCTGCCATCTTTCTTGCTACGGAAAATCTAGACTATGTAGTGTAACGTATTTCCAACACATATATGTGACTGTTTCTTGATGTCTGCTCCTGTTTTAAGATACAAATACAAATATTCGAAGCAAACGACGTAAATAGGAACTCACATCCTAACTGTCAACGGAGACGTGGCTGCTCAATTGCAAGAGTGTCAAAAGTTACTCAGTTCTTACGTTTCACGGTTGTGTTCATAACGGACCCACGTGGTAGTTAAAAACAGCGTGGAATTTTAGAAAGCACGGATTTTGAATAACCTTCGTTGTCATACGTCGCGTGAAGAACAACGCGCGTACAACTATGTGCAGTGCTGTAAAATTGACATTTTCCATTCTGCTCACGTTCAACGCTGTACGCATTACGCACAAAAAAAAACTAGTTATAATTTCCCTTTGAAGTCACAGCTTCCTTTGCTCTGTGGAAAACTGTGTCACGGAGGTTTTTTGTGACGTCACGTAGTATTTACTTCGAACCTTTCCAGGAATTTTACAGTACAATTTATATGTACATACACGTGCTTTAAAACGTGAAATAAATGTAGGGCGGTCGTATTTTCCTGGGCTTAAACAGTTTGTCTGTGGGTTTGAAATAAGTTTTTTTTTTTTTTACGAAATTGCTTAACGGGTTCCGGGTATGTTAACCTACGTAATAAAAACACAAACATATTATAGACGGTGACAGAATTGTCTTTTCAAAACATCGGGTATGCTATTGCCATAACAAAATGGTTCTTATAAGAACAGAGGACATACTTTCAATTGGACGGCATTAAACTGAAAGGAACCAACCCGCAGTTAACTGGAACTGGGCTATTCAAGGTCAAAGTTTTCTGTGTTATATCTAAGACTCATAAAAACCATTTATTCTGGAATATTATTTTTCGTGAAAAATTGTGATTTGAACCTTTTTTTTCTAGGACGTACTTAGGACCTTCTCCTTCTACGTGGTATGATTATCTCCAAACCGATTAATTTGTGGGTTTGGCCCATTAAAATTTCTGGGTCCACATTTCTGCCCCTTTAACCCGTATTTCGTCACACCCAACCATTTTTTTTTGCAGAAACCTTCGCGAGCGCAGGCACAACTAACTGAAGTTTTATTTCGCTTCATTTTTTTTTTGGTAAACACGGTTTGCCCTCTACCCAGGTTTGCCTAGCCCCCTTTTCAAAAATAATTTTTATTCTTGGCAATAAACCTTCGCAGGTGTTCGCATGACTCACCAAATTGCAATCGGATGAATGGTATGAGTGGTATGAGAAAGCATTGAAGACGAACAAACCAACATTAATTTTTATAGTGTAGATGAAATAAAATTGGTAGTTTAGCATTTAATTAACACTAATGGTAACTCATTAGATACTACAAGCTACATTGTCAGCTGCTATGTATGTCTATGTGTTTACACAATCAAATTAAACAAAGAGAACTGTGTCCATCGATCAACAGTTCCTATGTTTACATTCCTATCGTTCCAGGAATCTAACAATACTCTATTTGTCAACTTCTACGTCTCTTTCACCGCACATTGTCAAATATTGTACAAGGACAACACAGGAAAGTCAAAAGAAAAACACGAGACTTGCTATTTCATTCTAGTCCACACAGATTATGAATGATGTTTCTTTATGGGTAGTTTTAGTTTTATATCTTGTTATTTATGAATTTAACTGTATTCGTAATTTTAGAATATAGCCAGGCATGCTCTTTTACTAATTATTTTCTCTTTAAATCTGAATTAGTGAATATTCACTGATTCACGCCGATGGATGGAGCAGTTTCAACAATTTGAATAAGTGAAAATAGTCACTGTTTAATTAGTGAATATTCACTAATTTCCTTTAAGATTGCCAACATATCACAAGTGAATCAGTGAATATTCACAGTTTTCCCCGTTATTTTCTAAGAACAGTTTTCACTTATTGAATCAGTGAAAAAGAACTGGAAAATCTGTGGACATTCACTAATTAACTTGTGGAATGTTGGCACACGCTATCAGAATAAGTGAACTGTCACAGCTTTCACAGTGGTTTCTCGCTGGTTCAATTTGTTGAAACTGCTCCATACATCTGCGTGAATCAGTGCACAATATTCACTAATTCAGATTTAGAGTGTTGATAAGTTAAAATTTAAGATATTTATAAACACATCATATTATTAGCCCAATAGAAATCGAGTCCGCAAAAGTACATCCATCATAGAATACAAACATTTAAATGCGAATATTGCTAGTGTTCCAGTTCACGCCGTTGATAAAACGTCACGCACTTCAAAAAGCTATAAAGCTGTAGTTTCCCATATTGTCCTTTCACGATACTTGACACTATCCCTTAAATTTTCTCTGGTCCACCGAACGTTCTCCACCTAGGCTGCAGTCTCTTGTCACACCCAAGGTCACAATCTTCCTCACTCGTTGCCACTGACGTCGTTGTTACTAAACCGTTCACACACTCGCAGGCTCGGGGAAAACCGATCTTAAGGGTCCTCCCTAGATAGGTTGCGATTGTGTGTACGAGGCAGGAACAGTAAGGTTGCCGCTGACCAACGTATATAGCGCAATATCGCCTCTCCTACTCATCTGGCGTGCAGTGCTTTACTATTATCCTTTTTCCTATGGGACTTTAAGCGGGTTCACGTGGCAAAAATGCATAATTTAAATTTGTACGTCATAGTGTTAGTTTTATAGACGTTACTTGTGATTACATTTTCCACTTTTAAACATTTTTTAACTCACATAGCGACATGACAAAGTCAAAATTTGCAAGTTACGGGAACATAGTAATAACAAAAACCAAGTGACTTACTCGAATTAAATAATTTACACTGAAATTATATATAATGGGCAATATGCTAAAACAATTTAAAACAGACAACAAAGTTAATTTTTTTAAATTGCTATAAATATAGTAATTTTTTTTTTTTTTTTCAAAAATTTTTTAAAGGGACAAGGGAATTTCATTGTTTGTTTTTACGCCTGGTAGAAAAGCACGTGGCAATACGCCACAACCACATAAAGCGCTTGCTAGCTACCCCGTCCAAATTCTCTTCCCTCTCCTACCATTACTCCTCGCCAGCTTTTTCCCTTTTCTGGTAACCTACTCTCTCTCTCTCTCTCTCTCTCTTGCTCTATAGCAGTGTAACAGCGTAAATAAAACGTTTTTTTTCATCTCTAGATTCTTTTAAAATTAGGGTGGGTGTGAACAGAGACAATAGTTGCTGCAACAGTAATTTATAATTTTCACATTAAAAACCAAGGCATTAAATACGGCACTGTACTGTGACATGTTACATATTGAAAGACGTAACAAACTTAGGATTACCTGTAGTGCTCTGAAACCATCATCAGCTTTCACTGTGTTATCCTCGTCGTCTACTTCTGGCTCTACAATCAAATCAGCATCTGACTGCAGCACTGTGTCTGCAGTTTCTTCTGAATCGTCGGCGACAACCCATTCATCGACCTTGCAAGCCTCCATGTCTTCACATCCAGGAATTCGTTTTACCATTTCTGCCAGGTTTTCAAAACTTTTCGAATCTTCTTCAAGGCTCGAGTTTTTTTTTCGATTTCCCGATGCACATTGGGGGAAGTCTATGTGTACCAAAAGCATTTGCTGCCAAAAGAACTGTTATCCGTTCTTTTTTTTCATTTTGTGTCCTGGTGTCAACGTTTCTTTCAAGGAAACTAAAAATTTGCTGGGAAAAATCTTGAAGTTAACACCCGTTTCATTGGCATTGTAAATTTGGTCCGTAGTGTAGACTAGGGGATAATCTTCAAACTCTACTTTGAAAACATTAACCACGTCGGGTCGCCGATAACTTTTCTCCACAGAAATTTAATAGCAGTATGCCGTATCTGTCTTTAAACCTATCTAACCAACCAGAGCTTGCACAAAAGTCGTTTCCTTTCTCATCGCACATATCTGCTAATATTTTAGCATTTCTTTGCGGTGCCTGACAAAGGCATGCCTTTTGTTGGATGAACCAGGGATAAAGGACTTCGCCCACTTCTTCATAGACAGATGTTTTCAATGTTTTTCTGAGAGGGTTTATCAAAGCTTGCTCTTGAAATTTTTATTTAGATTTTACCCAGTCTGAAACCGTAGAAACACCGAATCCGTAATAAGCTGCAACAGTTTTCAATATACTTCCTTTTTCAACTTTTGTGATAGCGGCTAGTGTATCAGCTATAGAAATCACGACACGTTTCCGCTAAATCTTCATAGCACTAAAGTCGAACACACGCAACACGGAACTAACATCCACTTTATCTGAACTTATGTTGACAACTAAAGACTAGAAGAACGTCATGGTTCCGGGAGGTGGTGAAAGGGTGACAGTGAGCTATATTTAGATTGGAAAGCAACTGAAAGAAGGGGAGAGGAATGTTCACCTCTCCGCTCTTCACGAGCCATACCCAAGCGCTTGAGCCATCAGCGATTATCTCCTTACAGCAGAATAATTCATTTTGTGGATTTGCGATTTCGGAGGCATTTCGGTTAACCCGAGTTCGGTTAACCGAGGTTTTACTATATATATTTGTAGAAATTTTCCTTCGCGGGTGCACGTATAAGTCTAGGGACTGGAAAATTTCGTGAATTCAATGACCTGCAGGCTAGAATTCATTAGGGTAAACCTACCCTACTTCGTGATACTAAGACTTCGAACTTCAGTAACAGAAACATGTTTAACATTTTAATTGTGATATTATATTTGATACAGTGGTCACTTATTTTCGAAATTGTACATGCCTGCTCTCTGTTGGCGACCTAGTGAACTCGGTGTACAGAGCCTTCCCTATGTTGTGAAGCCCTCAACGTGGTTTATCACGATATTATGTTATATCACGATATATGGTCAGTTTACCCTATAATTAGAGATGATGGTTTATCGCGGGAAAAGTTGACTGTATGATGGATTTCAATACACGTCCAGCTTACCAGAAGATTACAGGCTTTAGCTTGTACTTGCAGCTGTTGCCCTATTTGACTGAGCCAATAAGAATCCCGATATTGTAATATTGGATGCCTGGTATTGGTCTGCAGACATCTACGTTGTGTCAGTGTTTTCAAGGCTATCGTGACACAAAACATTTTCGCGATATACCATCATCTCTACCTATACTATGTATACTCAAGTCCCGACTATTCATAAACTAGCTGCTACTCTGTGGAACATCAGGCAATGAACGAATATACGGGGCTTGAGTATGCATAGTATAATGGATTCTAGCCTACAGGTCATTGAATTCGCGAAATTTTCCAGTCACCGAAGGTTTTTCTTTAAATTTTTGGGTACCCGGTTCCGTCCCTGTACCCCATTTTGCCCCCCCCCCTTTTTTTTTCTGTTCTATAATATTAATGGTATAAGAACGCATATACGTTACAAGCACACATACTTTATTCTTGTAATTTTTAATAATACAATTGTACAATAATGGTATTTTCCAAGCAAAATAAAGTACAATATGATTCTAATAGGTATTCATAGAGTTTCGTGATTTACATTTTATTTACAGAGTAGGCAATATGGGCAGGAGTGCGTGCAAATCGCTCAGTCGTCGCAAATCACGTACGTACAATACGCGTCAGTGCTCGTACGTACGTACGTTCGCGGGATCTGTGGTCCTACGTACTCTGGGGAACCCGGGCGCGACTGGAAACCCAGAAGCCGGCTTGGTCGGCGCGAAGTTGTAATGAAATCCCCTCCCAAGTTTCCCGTCTGGCGCGCACACTTGACCCAGATTATGCGGGTAGCTTGTGGTGTTGAGGGGGAGGGGGTAGGGTGGCTCCCAGGATCGTTACGAGAGTCGGCTAGGGGATGACGTGCACCCTGTGCCGTTTAGGGTGCTCTTCCCTCACACACGCCACCCTTACCCAAAATCACCTTACTCTCATCTCGTCAGCAGCTTCGTAGATGCCAGCGCGCCTAAACGTATCGAGACTGTCGCCCATCACAGACATTTCGAGTCTCGTGGGGGCCGCGGTGGTCGAGGGACCAGACCTCTCGCCGCCCACCAAGGCGATCCGAGCTCGATTCCCGGCGGGGTCGGTCCCCGGATTTTCGCATGTGGGAATCGTGCCGGACGACGCCGTTGGTCGGCGGGTTTACTCGGGGATCTCCCGTTTCTCCCGCCCTTCCATTCCGGCGCCGCTCCATACTCACCTCATGTCACCCCCCACCTTCGCTGAAGACCTCTATGTTAAGCGCTGACCAAAATATCTCACTCACTCCGAGTCTCGTTCCATGCTTGGTCTGCTGAAATTAAGCCCGCAACGAATACATTAAATTACATGCCAATATTTTGCAACAATAATCCTCATTTAGAGGAACAAAAATCTTATAAGAATTAGGTCAAAAAACCCACCGTTTCTGCACAATTTGCAGTAGTCTGATGTGCAGGTGATATCTTCTCACAAGTTTCTATGAATTTCCACAGTTATTCCTGCTGTAATGATATTCCATAGCAACATGATCCATACCCAGCACTATGGAATATTACATCATGAATTGTGAACTGTAGGGCATAAATGGTGCGTTTTTCTGCCGATGTCCATATAACATTTTTTGTTCCTGTAGATGTGAGTATTGATTCCACAAATTTTTGACATGAAATTTGACAACAACCTGTATATGATGTGCAACTGTCCAACCAAAAGTTATCTATACAATATTAGACTTAATTAACTTTGAAACTGTACTTGATAACAACCGTTTTGCAACATGCGGCAAGATAAACCATGTTCATGCACGTCAATGCGTTCATCCGTAGTGGCATGGACGACGTCGAGTCGGTGGTCCATTTCTCTCCTCCTCTCTGCACGGTGACATTTTGAAATTCGTTGTGAATGCGTTTGTTCAAGTCACGTAACTTGGTTCGCTACACTTGATCCTTTACAAAAAGTCATAGAAAGAAGTCACGTGGAGTGATGTCAGGTGATTGTGGCTGCCATCGAATTGGCCCATCTCGCCCAACCCACATAACTGAAACAATTCATCTGGAGTGAGAGTAGGAGTGAGACATTTTGGTCAGCGCAACATTGAGGTCTTCAGCGCTGGTGAAGAGTGACATGAGGTGAGTATGGAGCAGTACCGGAATGAAAGGGCGGGGGAAACGGGAGATCCCCGAGAAAATTCGCTGACCAACGGCATCGTCCGGCACGATTCCCACGTGCGTAAATCCGGGGACCAACCCCGCTGGGAATCGAACCCGGATCGCCTTGGTGGGAGGCGAATCGTCTGACCCCTCGACCACCGAGCCTCGCAATTCATCTAGAAAATAACGGAGAGCAGAGGATCGGTGACGCGGTGACCAACCTGCAGGAAATTTGAATCATATTGCAGGTGTCCAATTGTGGCACAACAAACTCTCGCCACATAATATTTAGGAAAACAGAGAAGTGAAATAGCACGTAGGACGGCTAACTGAGCATTGCAAAATATCGGGGGAGGGGGCAGAACGGGGTACCCAAAAACTTAACAATTTTCATATTATTTATAAAACATGACATGAGTCATTAACAACCCTTAGCACAATTTTACACAATTTAGAATTTTCAAAAAATATTAATTATAAACTAGTTTTTTTCGAAATTTAATTTTTACAATACTTTCACTTTTAGTATTATCATCAGTATTAATATTATTGTATTACTCATCTAAAATTTTAACTGCCAAGGAGATTTTTAATTTATACCGTTGTTTTGTTTATTTTATTTTTCAAAAAAAGTTGATAGTAAAAATATGGTGAAAATAGATAATCATATTTTTTTTCCGAACTACTTAAACCTTAAGATTTACTCGTGTACACGCCAGACGGAAAAACAAAACATATTGAATATACAAATGCACTTCAATAAATAGATTTTAAACACAAACACTTCCTTTCTTTGAGTGGCATTGCAATACTTACCGAATACTAACGCTAAATACTTTATTCATTTAACTGAGAATCATGTGAACGAAGTCAGGGACGAGATCTAGTTTTTAACGAACATAACTCAAGTAATTTTTTTTTGTAATCGTGCTCACCATTAGGACAAAATTAAATTTAAAGGTCAAAGTTATTGATTTTACTAGTTAAAAATTGTATACTTTAGCGTTTTTATGCACTATGTCCATAAGAACGCTTCAGTTTATAATTCTAAATATTGCAGGTATCGTTCGAAGATTACAAGCTGACTAAGATTGTGTACAGTAGTAAAATACATAGACTGTTTTCTTGTACAGCAAAGTTAATTTTATTTCGTTACTTCCAGCAGTGACAAGGGCTGTCTATACGGTGATATGTTGACAAGGAATGACTAAATTACAGCGTTGCCAGATAAAAAAAGGTCAAATTCCCGCTTTGCGAAAATTGCCAGGGTTTGCTCCGTTATACATGTATATATTAGTATTAAAAAAAGAGAAAATTATGGCAGAATGATTGCTCTACTAGCGCAGGTTAAGTGTGAGCAGTGTTTTACTCAGCTGACGGGAAAGATGTACAATGGAAACAGTAATAATTTTTCTGAGGATGAAAAAAAAAATAAGACCTGAGAAATACAGTTATTTAAGGGAATACGAGATATTTTTTCGTATTTTAGACATAATTTACGAATTAATTTTGTTCTTGCGAAATTTTTTTTACCCGTCGTAATTGCGTAATGCCACGAAAATATGTCATTGAATAATTAACACTGTGTAACTGTTTCATAAAATAATATGAATGTTTAAATTTCCCGTTTTTTGGGACTACTGAATAACGGGAAACTTCCCGCCATCTGGCAACACTGCTAGGTCAGACTGTGGGCGCCAGACAGACTGCGACTATCAGTCTCCGAGCAGACTGCTGACTTATGACCTCCGTGTCCTTCATCATTATCGGTCTGGACCTGTCATCTGCCTTACAGGGGACTAGACACGTCTCAGCAAGAGGATAACAGTCGCGACAGTCAACTTTGTCTCAGAGACACTTGCTTCGACACGGAGCGTATCTATTTTATTTTGGTAAAAAAGGGGACAGGGAATGGACTAGCCGGAGTAAAGATATTTTTCAGGATAGTTGAAGAAAAAGTTCAAGCCTGGCACGTGAACCGTCTTGTACCGTGTCACATATTATAATGTATCCTCTAAAGTGGTGACCACAACTTATTTTTGAATAGTATGAATTAAAGAACAACGCATGCCTCTCGCTTTGCAATTTACGAATTCAGGTTATATTTTCGGAGTTACAGCAATCTAAAAAACCCGTTTTTAGCCATTTTGAGAGGCCCGAAAATAATGTTCCTAACAAGCGTGCTGGATAAAAAAAACTAGTCTCAAGTGTGCGTTCTTTCCGTAGATAAACATAATATGAATAAGTAAAGCAGTTTTGCGTAAATAAGAATACACGTGACACAATTCAATGCCGCCCATGCGCCAGTCGAGGACTGTGTTAGGTAATTCTATTGTATTTTCAGATTTAGAACCATAACATAAATTCAGACTGTATTATCATTATCTATACAATATTGTTGCGAGCTGCGACTATCTTGCTAAGCGGTGTAATAAGATACAGTGACGGCTGAATAAAGGGACCTCCGAGTCCACTGCACGGCTCATGTTACCTTTTGTAGAGCCGCAAAAGCCACCTGCACGCCGTGATTATCGTGCGAGCAGTGTAAGCCGATATAGCAGCGGTAAGAATAAACGAATATAGGCGTGCATTGTGCTGCTCATGTTACCTTATAGCGACGTGTGGCGGAGGAGGCCAACTGCATGCTTATTCTAGGCGTGCACTGTGCTGCTCATGTTACCTTATAGCGACGCGCGGCGGAGGAGACCAACTGCATGCTTATCTCGGGTTTCGTAAAATACTAGAATGATAGCAGATATAATGGTCTAGAGTATTCCTGTGTATACTCTCTTCTGCAGGTTGGTGCTTGAGCCAGATATTTCATTCTAGGAGCTTTGAGATAAAGACTTGCCGCGAAAATTCTAGACTTTAGATTAAGGGTAGGGCCTATGAAAGTGAGCTGCAAGATAGACAAGAGTGTTTTTTATACAGCGTGATTGTCAGCGGTAACGAGTAGTGCGATGAGGGAGTTTCGGGGCCTCAAGAGGACTGCGGTGTGTCCTGAGTGACGACAGTGGGTCCACCATTTGTAAATGGTGAGTGAGACATTTCATGTACAGAGAAATTGTATAGAGGACTGCGATTTTATTGTTTTGATTCTATAACCTTTATGTAAATAGTAGTCTAGTTATTTGTGTTGTTTGGTGTTTTATTTAATAGTAATTAATAGAGGCACGATTATTTCGCGTATTGATTATAGGTCAGGTCGAACGTCAATAATGTATACTTCACTCCTTCTGTGATTAGACGAGAGCGGTTTTAACACTCGTTTGACGACTGCAAGCCAGTTATAAATAAGGAAATACGTCGTCGAGATATCACGTGCTATAATTTTGTACTGATAGAAGCCAATGGATATTCGACTGCAGCCGGTACATGCATAGAACTGAGAAGTCTAGGCTGTTGCCAGATGAATACGCGAAATACTTGTGCCTCTAGTAATTAATTATTAGTGCCATACAGAGATTTTTTTGGTGCGGATAGTTGTAAATAAATCAAGTTAGCTTTATTTATTTTCTTTTCTTTTAATCCGAGACCTCCATGCCTCCACGTACCTAGCCCCAACTTGCAACAATATTTTACCTAGAAAAAATTAGACTACATAGTAAAACCAATTTATATCAAAACTTTGCAACACTTTTTTGATATCTGCTTTCATATATGATTAAACAAAATAATTAACGTGAAAGCAGTATAAATGATGCACCATGGTTTTGCGGGGGGAAAAAGGGGGTGGGGGAGACATTTCTCAACAAATGCAGTGCAACGCGCGTATCGGATGGGTGTTGGAATAATTGGTTACACATCTGTTATCGGCTGTTGATCGAGACTGAAGACACAGTTTGGACCAAGCCTGTCTAGAGGTAAGGAAGCAGGAACTAGTTTCCCACGCTGGACGCTGATCGTCATTCAGCATAACGACTACGGAGGTGCAGAAGTGGAGAATCTGGTCGCCATCAATCAACGATTACAAGCCGACATTCTACAAGTTGCCGCTCCCGTATTTCCGGACTAACCATTCCCATGAGCCACAAACCCGATCTGCAGGATGTCAGGAAATTCACAGATACGAACCAAGTATAAAATATTCCGGGTTATAAATGTCTTAGGGCCTTAGTTTAAAAAAAAAGTTTTGAAAGCACCTTCAGAATGCTGAGCGGTTATGAAAATGATTGAACAAGGATCTTCCAGTTTCATCCTGCAGTCTCACTCACATTTAGATGACGTATGCCGTAAAGGCGTACAGTCGAACCGAATATTCATCTTGGCTGTGAGATGTACTCGTAACTAATATTCCTCTATGTGTTTACTCCATGGCGTACAATATGACTGAGCTAGGTTCTGCGAATTTTCATGTAGGGCTACTAAAGGCTGTACGGAATAAAGTGAACAATAAAAAAGCCCTGTTTAAGAGTGAGAGACGGTCACCATCTTGGATTTCTGTAATTTGTGTCATAACTTACCTTCTGAGTAAATTTTTTTGAACTTTACCCTAACTACAGAATAGGATACATTTTGATCGAATTTTAGACACCATAAATAGCCTATTTGTTTTCCGTTACTGTTGTTACAGACAGAACTGCAGTTAAGAAATTAATAAGAATTTTCTAACTAGAATTCAGTCTGTAGCAACAGTAACGGAAAATAAATATTCTATCTGAAGTTCCCTTAATATGTATTTTATTCGGTAGTTAGGTTTAAAGTTGCATAAATTTACTCGGAAGAAAAATTATGACTCAAAATACAAAAATTCAAGATGGTGACTAAGGAGCCCGCATGTTGGCCGTGTGTTCGCGTTGAGTGAGGCACGGCGCCAAGGGCGGTGCTGAACGGCTTATCTGGTGCGGTGTCGCCTCTACTGCAAGACACTGAAACGACGTACAGTGGTATCGTAGATCACACTCTTGACTGACACTTTCAGTTGTGACCCCATCATTTAATTGGTGGAAAGTTTTAAGCAAAGTCAATTGTAAGCTCTTAGAGTAGTTTCACACGAATCCCGTGAGTAGTTTTTAAGATATAACAGGTTGAATAAGAGGTCTTTAGGCATTTTCTAACTGACGCGACGCTTTGAAACTACTTTTTTGTCATCGTTTGAAGTGTATTTTCATTTCGTACACTGATATATTGGGCACATTGTAAAATAAAATACCTTACGAACACACTGCAACGCAATTTAAGCGCGTGGTAGGCGGAGCCCTTAAGATACTGTCCCATTTAATACGATGAATTTTTCTTAGTTTCTGTCTGATAATAATTTGGCAAGAATTAGTTGAAAATGTTTAAATAGGGACGTAGTTTATTGCTTTACCTTTTATTACGTGCATTGTACTTGAAAAATTAAATCGTAACTATGAAATAATTAAGGTAATTAACATTTTAACATAAAAGTTCTCGCTCACCAAATGATAGAGCCGATTAAATAAAATTATACGCACCAAATAGTAAAATGTAAAGTTTCCGAAAGGAAAATTTGTCGGTTATTCGTCTTTATTAAACGAAAATCGTTAACAACATAGGTGACACAGCCTCCTAAGATAGGCAGTGTAACGGCCGTTTCTAGAATATTCGAAAACTACTCAGCAAGCGTAATTTATGTCTACTTGGGATTACATAATATTCAAATATGTTACATATGTGTATAGCCATTTCAGGACGTCTGTATAATACTGAACTTTATTTTCACACTGTCGGAAATGGGTGAATCTATGGTTCTTTTTATGTATGAAAATTTTGACGCAGAATCACTAACAAGGTATGCCCGTATACTATATGTAATATCAAGTCGTAAAATTACAGGTTGACCCAATGAATGTCTCATAGAGGCTAGTTGTAGGCGAGAAGACTGCTGCAGTGACTTGCGCCTAGAGGCTAGAGTAAGGCGAGATGTGCGTACTGTCTCGTCCTTACCGCTTCCACTCTTATTTTCTTGGAACGCTCAAAATAAATTCACGCAGGCGGCTACCTTAAGGGAATTCACGAGGGAAAATAGGAATTTTATATTCGTACGAAATAGTTAAGTTTTGTAAACGTTACATGGAAGAACATTTTCCACTTACGAAAAAATATCTCGGCCAGATTTCGCACAATAGTATTTCAAAGTAAAAAATTCGCATGTTTTTACTTCATACAACCCCCGCAAAACCAATCAACATAATTAAGCGAAATAATTCACAGTAAACGCACACGTTATGGGTTAGGGCTTTACGTACATAAGACTAATGCAAAAAAAATTATATTTAAAAATAATTTCTGAAAAAGCAAACAATTAAAAAATTCAGAAATGTCTTAAAAATACAATACGTTTTTAAAGTGGAATTTTATATGCCTAAAGCCAAGCGCGTGGTATTCTCTTTCACTGTGAATTCTTTCGTTTTACTATATTAATGCTTTTTTTTTGGAGGGAGAGTGTATGAAACAAAAATATGCAAATTTTGACTTTGACAGCCATTGTGAGAACTAGCTGAGCTAAATTTGTGTCGTAAGAGAAAATTTTTCTCGTAAGTAACGTATACAAAACTATTTCATACAAATATAAAATTATGATTTTTCCCTCCTTCTGGAACACCCTTAAAGCTACGGGGTCCTGATTACTTCTGGAGCAACAGACATCAGACGCGCAAAGTAGCGCTGTGATGTAATCAAACCTTGGAGAGAGAGAGAGAGAGAGAGAAGGCAGTTGATCGTCCTCTGTCCCTGCGCTGCTCGACTGGGTCTTCGATCGTGAAATTTGGTAGGCGGGATGGATGATGAGGCCGGAAGGGTTGATTTTCGTGAACGAAGGCGCAGGGTAGTGGGATGATGATGGAACGAAGGGGGGTAGGGGTTATGGATGAAGGGGCAAGGACCACTTCCCTACATTTCAGGGAGCGGACGAGCGTCTCTGAACGTTTCTTCCGTCCACTCAACCGAAATCTCTCCCCCACCCTTCCTTCTCTACAGTCATAAAACTTTATTTGCTGTGCTGATTGTACGGAATTTTTTCCTCCCTCTCCCTCTCTCTCTTCACCCACCCTCCCCGGCACGTCTTTTCTCTACGTCCACCTCATCTCAATTCGCACGTTTTCGTTTTCCATTTCGCAGCGCGCGGCGCTCGCCTCCCGACGCCGTCGTAAAACCAGACGAGATGTCTTCCCGCTGTCAACGACTGCTGTCCCGGCGTCGCCCCTGGAAATGAGCGGAATATCTGGAATCAAATTACCTTGACATCGTCTCCCGTGTTGTCTGACATCGACAAGACACGTGGTCAGTTTAAAGGCGTTCCAGAAGGAAAAAAAAAATCATAATTTAATATTTGTACTAAACAATACTAGTTCTGTAGATGTTACTTGGGAGTAAATTAACCTCTTACAAAAAAAATGCAGCCAGCTTTCCCGTAGTAGCACTTAAAAGTCAAAATTTGAATGTTTTCAGTTCATACACCCTTCAAAAACAAATCAACATAATGGAACAAAATAATTCACAGTAAAATTACATGTAACGTGATAAAACTTTAAGTGCATAAAACCAAAAATAAAATATTTTTGTACTAAAATTAGTTTTAAAAGTAGCAAACAATATTTTTTAAATTCAGAAATTTAAAATAGAATACAAATAATGTTGGAATGTGTTTTTATATACGTAAAGCCCTTGCCAGTGACATGTTCTTTCACGGTGAATTAATTAGCTTCATTAGGTTTATTGGATTTCGGGGGCAGGGGGGGGGGTATGAACGAAACACGTGCAATGTTGACTTTCAAATGCCATTATAGGAAAACTGGCTGAGCTAATTTTTTTGTAGAGGAAGATGTACCCCTAAA
Organism: Medauroidea extradentata; assembly: GCA_003012365.1. Classification (NCBI taxonomy): domain Eukaryota; kingdom Metazoa; phylum Arthropoda; class Insecta; order Phasmatodea; family Phasmatidae; genus Medauroidea; species Medauroidea extradentata. The sequence continues at coordinate 17,236 of PNEQ01009414.1, forward strand.
AAAGTCTACAAAACTAACGCTGTTTCACCCAAACATAAAATTATGTTTTTCCCCCTCCTGAAACTCCCTTAAGGTCGCGGTTCACCTCAGTTTTCAACGTCTTTATTTATTTTTATATTGGTACAAGATATTTTTTTCTTATTTTATACATAAATTGTGATTAAATCTTCCTCTTAGGAACTTTTTGTACATCTCATAGTTTTTGCGTTATGAGTCGTAAACGTCAAAATTTGCACTTTACGGTTTTAAGTACGCCGCTAAAACCAACCGACATTCCAAACTGTACAAATTCGCTCTATATAACAATGTCGTAGGCTACCATTTGACGTATATAAATTTTTTGTTGTATTTAAAAAATTGATATTTTTTCAATTTTCATTTCAAAATTCAGCATTTTTATTAAATACAATAGTAATTTTATTTTTAGTTTTCATTTATGTCAAATAATAGCCTACAGCATTGTTACACACAGTGAATTTTGCCGGTTTGGTATGTCAATTGGTTTTAGTGGCGTACTTAAAACAGTAAAGTGCAAATTTTGACGTTTACGACTCATTACGCAAAAACTATGAGAGACAGAAAAGTTTCCTAAGAGAAAATTTAATCACAATTTATGTCTAAAATACGAAAAAAAAAAAAAAAAAAAAAAAAAAAAAAAAAAAAAAAAAAAAAAAAAAAAAAAAAAAAAAAAAAAAAAAAAAAAAAAAAAAAAAAAAAAAAAAAAAAAAAAAAAAAAAAAAAAAAAAAAAAAAAAAAAAAAAAAAAAAAAAAAAAAAAAAAAAAAAAAAAAAAAAAAAAAAGTATATATATCTGGTACAAATATAAAAATAAATAAAGACGTTGAAAACTGAGGTGAACGGCGCCCTTAAGGCGGCCGTCCACTAGGTGTTACAGGGTAAGAAGCGACAGAGTTGTAAGAGTCATATATCAAGCGCGAATCAAATGCCGCATCACCTCAACGCAAGCGCTGAAGCTAACGTGCAATATTTCCGCCGATCCAGTTTTACTATGGGTAGAGATGATGGTATATCGCGAAAATGTTTTGTGCCAAGATAGCCTTGAAAACACTGACACAACGTAGCTGTCTGCAGACATCAAATATTACAATATCGGGATTCTTATTGGCTCAGTCAAATAGGCCAACAGCTCCACGTACAAGCTAAAGCCAGTAATCTTCTGGTAAGCTGGACGTGTATTGAAATCCATCAAACA
>PNEQ01009416.1:0-18447 GCA_003012365.1 Medauroidea extradentata
TTTTATCTCATTTTGACATTGTCACTTTTGGCAGTAAACCGACGATATATCATCTCACTTATCTCAGGTTTGGGGCACCAAATACGTTTCCGCGAAACCTTAACTCTCTGAAACTTTGTAATGTCAATAAAGTTAAAGTGAATATTTTGACAATATATAATTGAGGGCACCGTCACCAATGGTTGTGCACAGGGTAAACGGATGTTTCTCATTCGATTAACCTCTTACCTTAGATGTCTGTAACTACCATAGAACGTCAAATTGGCAGTTTTATAAATAAGGCCCAGGCAGGGACAAACTTAAGACTGCTTTTCGCATGGACAGCTATAGCTACTTATCCTTCTGCAGAATTAGTTCAACTAACCGCTTGGACATTCTAACACTTGATGACTGAAGTACCAATCTTGTGTACAAAGAGGTTTTTCAATTAAAGTAAATATTATCAGTTACGAATAATACTCGCGAGCAAAGCCGCGGGGGACTGCTAGTTATGTATCAAACTGCTGAGGAATCTAATTTCATCACTTCAGTTTCGGTAAACTAATTATCTAAATATGACGGCCAAATTATTACTTATGTCAATACTAACTCCTGAATTAAATTACTTGCATGATTAAGTATCGTGTACAGTACGTGTATAAAGTATATTGCGTGATTTGTGTTTCTTTTCAAGTGTTCTGTGGTAGGTAGACATTTTTACCCTTACAATTCTCGGAAGCCAGTAGCACTGTTTTATAAACAGATTAAAATTATGTAGTTTCTGCAGTGCAGAGAGGCTGGAGGAAGTTGAAAGACATCTCGTTATGGTTCCACATCACATAAAGAATAATATGCGACATGGAAGTCTGCTTGTTGGGAGACAATATCTGACAGCATAGTTGACAATTTGCTTTTGACTAAACTCACTACAGAAATCAATTAATGGACGAACGTTCGCAAATGTATTCTGGATGTTATTAGTTTCCTTTCTGAGCGAGGACTGGCACTCTGTGGATAGAGTTCATTCATAGGTTATGTCAGATATAGGAATTTTGTTCGGCTTTTTTTGAACTGATCAGAAAATGTGATACACTTCTTTTGAACTTAGCTTCTCTAAGTTATAGATGCATTTCCCAGCAAAAGGCTAGAAAAGCGTATATTAAATAAATGACTAAATAAAGTAATTTTCTAATAAATGGTTATATACATATTCACGTACATATATGTGATTTATAAACATGCAGTTTTGACTTTTGCGGTAATTACAGCTACATATTTTCCTCGTCTAGGTTTATATCGACCTAGTCAATTGCGTGGTCATTATTCTTTCATTTTCTAATTATTGAGATGATTGTAACTGTCATATTCTTTGTGCTCTATAATTTATCACGTTAAGGTTATCTGTTTTGACGTATAAGTACTGCTCTACTTTAATTAGTTTGTGAATAATTTATGTTTTCACAAAAAAAAAAGCAATGGTTTAAGTTACTAAAATTCCACCTGCCAGAAAAATTCACTTATGTTGGATATACTGCATACGACAAAAAATCAACATTGCCAACATTGCTACTGTAGGGTTAAAAGAAAAGCTACTGTAGTGTTAAAATAAAAACACAGTATAGGTCAGTATAAATGGCGTGGCATTGGTTCAAGCATGTGCTTTAATACAATTTACTATCAAACTATGTTATATATATATATATATATTTATATAGTATCACACAATTCTGTTACACCAATAATTCAGAGATTATACTGTGTCACAATACAACTACAGAAAATAAATAACTATGTTAAAACCATTTTATTAACCTGCAACGTAATGCTATGAAAGATAAAACTATATATAGCCAATCTTCTTGATTTAAAAATTATCCTCCTTATAATTTTCAAAGAAATAATGCTAATTTTCTTAATTTCCGACTAATCCACGTATACGTACTTGGTTAAGTGCACAATGTTTGGTATTAATTGAGGTTGAATTATTTTTATTCCAAATTTTATTTGCCAAACTTGACTTATTTACTAGTTCACGAAGTTAAATTTCTCACAAAAGTGTTACAAATTGATCGTCTAAATATGTTAAAACTTTTTGCTTACCAATTGGTTTAAAATTAGTAATTGAAAGGAAGCCCTGGTATGGTTATAAAAGTGGACGTATTTCAGATACATACATACAAAATACACCAATTAGGTTCTTATGTATCGCACCAGAAATAATTATATTGTTACAAGGACGTAAATGCGGTGTACTTTATAGCGGGCTTCTGTAACACAGTTTACTGAACGGCATCTACTATTATTTTTGTGAATACCTTAACGTTATGATTTTGTCGTGTTTCAGTTAAACTTCGGGAAACACGTAAAAATAAGTACCGGGATTTCAAATCACTCTACAAAAATTTACGGTTTGATTATAGCTTTCGTGGTTTAAAATATAGATAATGTGAATAGCAAGGAAACAAATTTTTTCCAACAATTACTGTATATTCGTTCTTACCTTTTTAGCTATGCTGAAATTCTCTTCTAAATCTTTTATTCGCACTCGTTTAACAACGTCACTTTCTCAGTAGCTTGATATCTTTATATAATCTGTAGTAACAAATATACAGTATTGCAGGCACAACAGAGAATTACTCTGTAATTTTGGATTATTTGGAAATGTCATTGTTATAGTGTTTTCCATAATCGAAGTAATAGTTCTTCAGTCATTCTCTCTGTGGACCGTGATGCATCTTACTAATGTTGTCTGTGGTGCTATGCTGTCAACATTGTTCCGCCTTCGGTAATTCTAGGATTATGTTATACAGGATTTTGCAAAATTCCGTGCCTCACGTGTAGAAGAACAAAAAGAATTTAATGAGCATAGGTCCAAAAACGCACCGTTTCTGCGCTACAGTTGGTATTCAAGCGCTGAACTAAACGGACAGATATCAGGTCAAATATATCATTTGAATAAGTCGCAATAAAATTAAATTTATCAAAATATAATTTGCCAACTAGTGATTATACTGATTATTTTATGTTTTAGTTGTCTTATTCCCTAACTTTGTTGCAGTGATTTTATTTGTAGACGTACAAAAATCGATAATATTTCGTTTAATGTTAGTACGTCACAGCATATTTATTTCTACACATAGGCTTACTTCGTTTAAATTGATGTGTTTTTTGAGTTTATTGGTTTGGTTTTCCGTTTTTACACTGAAGGAGGAATTTTCTAAATCCACGGTTCATTTAACGTGGAAGCAGCTTACAAATAAAAATTGTACACACCTACGGGTTACTTTTTCGTTTAATTATGTTGTAATTTTAGGCATAATTCTGGTTACTTTAGGTATAGCTGTTCATAGGTTTACTAAATCCCTTCGAACTGACCTGTGTAAACAAGTTAAGGGCGCGGTAAGCATTCGTTTTTAACGTAATTTTTATTTTTATATTTGTACCAGATTTTTCTCATTTTAAACACAAATTGTGACTAAATATTCTTCTTAGGAAATTGTTGTATCTCTCATAGTTTTTGCGAAATGACTCGTATACGTCAAAATTTACATTTTACGGTTTTATGTACGTCACTAAAAATCAACTGACTTGCCAAACTGAAAAAAAAATAATAAAAAAAAATAACAGTCTGAACTTGACACACGAAAAAAATATATATTTTGTATTTTCCCTTTAAAAATTCAGCATTATTAATTAAATACAAAAATATTTCATTATTTGTTTTTATATATGTTATAGCCTACATCATTGTTATACACTGTGAATTTTTTCTATTTTGTATGCCAGTTGGATTTAGTGGCGTAAATAAAATCGTAAAATGCAAATTTTGACGTTTACGGCTCATTACGCAAAAACTATGAGATACAAAAATTTCCTAAGAGAAAGATTTAGTCACCATTTATGTTTAAAATGAGAAAAACTATCTGGTACAAATATAAAAATAAAAAATACGTTGAAAACTGATGTGAACCACACCTTTAAGGCTTGTACTGTACTACAATCGCTGGCTGACATTTCAAGTGTGGTAGCATTGGCAGTGACTAATGAGGAGCACCCTACGACTTAATGCATCCTCTTCTTGGAAATTGTTTGCAGTTTAAGGCTTAGAAGCGGTAAGGACCATACTGACGTGTATGGCCAGTGCGTCATCGCTCCTATGTGTAAGATGCGAAACAAATGCACACAATTTCTGTATATCTGCTGCAACTACACGACTTCAGGCTAACATTCGAATTGTTAAATAACTATCTCATCAGTAGATTTTTATGTATTTGGTTGAAGTTATGCAGAAAGGAACCAATCCACAAGATAAGATATTCAAGGTCAGAGTCTACTATATCCGTACAAACCTTGTAAAACCCCGCTTATCCTGGGCTCTGATTTCTGTTCAATTATTGTGATTTAATACGTGTTCTTTTTCTAAAATATACTTCTTGCCTTCTTCTTATACTTGTAATGATTATCTCAAAATAAATTACCTCGTGGATTGGTTCCGATCTGCATAACTACTTCTAATTAACAGTGCGAAATTACTTTTTTCTTTAACCTAGTCGGTGAAATTGGAAGTATATTTTCTAAAAGGTTATGTTTGGGAAGTACTAGACAAGCCTCCACTAATATATGTAGTGGAGATAATGTAATGTTTTCGCCGGGTGCAGTTCACCTCAGCTTTCAACGTCTTTTTTTAATTTTAATATTTGTACCCGAATTTTTTAAAAAATAATTTTAGATAAATTTTTTACTTTACAGTTTTATGTACGTCACGAGACATACCAAACCGAAAATATTCACAGTGTATAATAATGTTGTAGGTTATGATTTGAAATGTTTGAAAACAAAAAATAAAATATTTTTGTATTTAATATAAAATGCTTAATTTTAAAATTGTCTGCCCTTCACATATGTTTAGGTACTTGTAAAATTCTTCCTTTAAAATTATCTAATATCGTAACCTTTCTACGGTTACTACAGTATGTCAGGGTCAAATTTCCCTGACTTTTCCAGGTTTTCCTTAACCATTTTTTAATTCCATGACTTCAGTTTTTTCGTGTGTGTTTTTTTTTTTAGATCTATAGCAACGCTGTTTCTAATGTGTATACATACACACACATATACACACCATACTTGACATTAATTCATACATTTATACGTATGAGCGGACTACCATGTATTGTTTGTAAGGTGTGATGCAGTTAATAAATCTATGATGTATGTGCCCATTAAGATTAATGTCTGGGCATTGTCTTAAAAGTTATAAAAACATAGACAATTTTAAAAGTAAACACAAAGCCAGATTACATTATTGGCATGTTTGACCCATGTTATTGCACCTGGAAATGTTGAGGACAATGCCATTCTGCACGTGATATTCTTATCTCATATTAACCTCACGGGTGGTATAAACCTTGTGAAGTGCAGCGCAAAATCAAAATTTCATTGCTTAAATCAAACTTAGTAATGAAATAAGACATTTTATGTACTTCATTTTTTTTAATTTCAGTATTTATTGGTTTAATAAATAACAATACAATTTATGGCATTGAAGTCTAAAATTTCCGTTACTTAAATAGTTATTACTGAAGCAAAGCAATGTATATTATTCTGAAGGATAACGAAATGAACTTGGCACAGAAAAATTACATGCACACAGGAAACAGAATATGTAGTACGCAAAACTCTCTACAAAAACGATTAAGTGAAATCCTTAAAAATTTTCGTATTATGTGATCATTGAAACTGATTTACGTAATATATTGGCTATGTGTGTACACGTTAGTTAGGTATCACTGGCTTCTAAAGTTTTGTAATTACGTAACAACTGTTTTCAAGTACCTAACATCTTTTGTGTTACAATTTGCAGCGTACCACTGCCCAGCTGAAGAAATGCTGGGATAATGAGAAGACAAAGCAGAAAAAGTCCCTTGCCCTTGCCACTAGGCAACGAATGGCAACTGGGAGAGGACCTCCTGTGAAAGATCCTGTCACAGATCAAGACATAGAAATAGCATTGGGTGGTGTGCTGCAGTCTGTTGAAGATGCAGTAGACTGTGACATGATGGTTTATACAGAAGATGGCACTTGTGTAGAAACTATGATGCCACAGGCTAACAATCTCAACGAATCAGTAGGGAGTGCACCAGAAGAAGCCTCTGAGAGTGTTCTGCCACCTGGTTCACGTGCTAGGCCAAGGTATAAACATACATCAATAGCTGTTGAGTTGGATTGCAGGGTAGCTAACCTAGAGAAATCAGACAAGCGTGCACGGAAAGTCCTAGCAATGCAACAGGCGGAGCACAGGCTCCGAAGGACGACATTTAAGGCAATGGCTGAAGCTGATGAACAGTGCCTTGTCAATGAACAAGCAGAGGCAGCTCGGGCAGTGCTACGTGAGGAACGGGCAGAGCTTCATGCACAGCAGATGCGGCATGCTGAGGAACTGCACAAGCTGCGAATGAAGAAACTCACTTAAGCCAGTAATGTTGAATTGTAAAAATAACTGATGAAGTTGTTCTTGTAATTCAGCATTATTTGCTTACATGTGGCATGGTATACGTATGCCTCCTTGGGAACTCTCCATGTAGTAAAAGAGTAACACATCACGTGCTGTACCTCCAGATATTTACTGCTTGCGGTTGTTGCGGAAACTGGCATAAAACGAATAATCACTATCAGTTAAGTGTATTTTGTTTTAAATTAAGTGTATTTTGTTTTAAGTTAAATGTATACATTCTAACAAGCTGTGTTATTAGATATACACCTATTACGTTACCTGATTATACCCCCTCTCTCCTCATTTCCGATGTTAGATGTCACTTCCCCGCCGAGTCACTATTACTTGAGGGACTTAGATTTACAGGGTTGTAAGTAGGTTAAAATAGTTTTCTCGTAATCGATTTTTGTAATTACTACAAAATAACTTACATTATAGAGATACTGAAATGATATTCAGGAATTCAGTTAGTAGTAAAATATTCGTTACAGAAAATTCTTTTGAAAAATGTATACAATCTGAATAACAACGGCACTACTAAGTATATGTGAATTACACTCTTGTTAATCACAGTCCCTCATTTAGTAACATTATCACAACTCTCCACATATCTTTAGTTTCCGCCATATACTTTCATAGAAATGATACGTTCTCTTCTCTCCAATTCTTTCCACCCTTTATCGTTTTAAAAATTTGTCTGTTCAGTACACATTCCAAAGTTTGGTAATGCTTTCAAATAAAGTATTATTTACAACATCTTTACTACACTAGAATTTATTTTAAAGATCTTTTATTTTTAGATAAAGAAAATTAGTTGAACTCTTGTTACATGTGTCGAGTAGAGATGATTCATGTTTCAATGACTAAATTGTTGTGAGGAACAAGGTTTATTAGTCTGGTTTGGGTAAAATAATACGTCTAGGCAGGTTATTAACATACGTCTTGATAGGTTTTTGATTCCATGTCAAGGATTTATATTTTGTAAGGGTAAATATTGTCATAAATCGGGTAAAGTGTCACAAAAGGGTAAAATGTCGTATGCGGTTGTTTTGGCCTCTCTCTTGTTCTGAAACAGAAAAAAAAAACCCGCAAAATAGTGATGTTTATCCTGTTCACAGGAAGCATGTTAAATGTTGTTTGTTATCTAAGCCAAATTAAAACTAATTTCAATATCGTGAATAAACTTCGAAATAGTGATCCTAAAATAAAGTCTGAATACTAGCATGGAAATTAAACAATCATTAACGATTATTAACATGATTTAAATCGTGGGTGACGTTGCTAGGGATCAGAACCTGTTCACTGTAATAAGAGTCGATTAGTCTGATCACAATGCCAAAACTTATGCTTTACTTTCAAGTTGAGAACATTTGAAGTAAATAAGACAGTCTAGTAATATAATACCGCTCAAGTTGATCTGTCTGTCACAATATCCTCTAACAGCGAAGATGGTATTAACAGTTTAGATAATTGTCTGAATCACTTTATTATTAATTACAAGTTATAAAGCAAGAAACACGTATTATAATCATATTATATTCACATATGCCTACACATAGATATGTACGTATTTGGTGCAGTGCGCAGTATATTGTATTCTTTGAGTATGGTTGGTTGGTTTACCAAATCTGACTGATGGACTGACTGACATATCAAACTACAGCCCAAACCGCTGGACATAGAATCATGAAATTTTTGTGTGTTGTCCCCTCAGATCGTACGCGAGCACCAAGAAGGAATTTTTCGAATTCGACCTATAAGGGGGAGAAAAGGGGTGAAAAGTATTTTCGATGAAACGTCGATTGAGCTCAATCAAGGAGGCCTATTATCGTGATTTTTACTTCAATGGAACACACATAAAAATGCATATTAGCCAATTTCAGGATTGTTCGAAATTCATCATTTAAGGGGGTGAAAAGACCTTAAACGTTTTTTGATTAGTTATTGATATCTGTCGAATATTTAGGAAAAAGGGGTTGATATTCACTTGAAAATTATGCTTACGTAAATACCCAAAAAGGAGTTTTAGGAATTCTTGAAATTCGACCTCAAGCAGTTAAAGGGGAGAAAATATTTTTAAATGAATCACATATATAGCTAGAACACAATTTCCTATAGTCGTAATTTTTACATAAGTTAAGAAATTTTAGAAATTATTTAATTAATGGGGTGAATATACGTGAAATGTATATTTGATTATTCCTCCATATCTATCGAATCAATCGAGAAATCGAAGTGCTCTTTACTTTTGATTGATGCTTATGTAAATATCAAATATACCATTAAAATATATTTTCATAATTAGTACCCAAAGAGGTAAAAAAAGTTCAAAATGTATTTTCGATTCACAATCTACATATGTATATCGACGCAATTGATTTTTTTATATATCGGTATTATTTTTGTTTAACATTGGTGCTTACTCATATAACTGAAAATTAATTTCACAAATTTTAAGAATTCGCCACCTAAAGTGGTTAAAAGGGATGAAACGTGTTTTAAATTAATCGTCGATGTATATTTAAGGGGCCCGCCTCGTTGCCATAAAATCACACTGCAGCGTGTTTGAAGAAAAAGTTTTACACCGAAACTAATACACGTGTGTTCACGCCGTTTCTCTACGAAAAGAACACACACTTCAGACAACTGCCCTTAAGTACTTTCAAGACAACACACGTATTATAAATCCCCTTTTAGGGCACGTCAAAATGGGTTAAAACGGGGTTTTCAGGCTGCTATAGCGGAAAATATACTAGCCGAATACATGTGAAACCACTTAAGGGTAGTGCATTGGACATTAGTAAAGTGATTTCGTAATTAAAACAATAGGGTCACCACTTAAAGTCCCATAGGAAATTTGTTTTTTCGCGAAGACTGCATACCTTAAGCGTAGAGGCGACGCACCGTTGTATGGCCCATACGACGTCGCCCTTAGCACCATACCTCACTCACACAATCACATGTGCCACGAGGCGGGCCCCTTAACCCAGCGTGCTATGTCTCGTTTTTCACGTCTAAGAGTTACAAATAAAATAGTGTAATATGTGATTCAAGCGTTTTTAGAAGTTCAGTCTCTTAGGAGGTAATAAACCTGGAATGTGTTTCACATAAATCCTCCATATTTAGAACTCGTCAAGATATTCATTTATTTTTCCTTAAGAATGATGATAAGGTACGTTTTCGCAAAAAGGATTTAAGAATTTTCATAATTCGAACTTTCGGTACTGTACAGGACTGATGTGTTTGTTTAATGATTGATATATTTTGCTTCCGCTGAACAGTCTATCATCATGAATTTCTCTGCTAGTGGATAGGCCTACACAAATGTTTAAAGTGTGAAATTAAGATTATTCGAAATTCGACACCTAAAGGGGTGAAAAGACATATAATTTGTTTTCCATCAACCGATGATATTTATCTAACCAGTACGGATAGGTAGTTTTTGTTCGCGTCAGAATGATTCTTACGTAAGTACTTAAAAAAAGGTTTTGCAAGTTTTGTATTTTACAAGATAACTTTATTAAGAATAAATCTTATTTTGTAAACTTTCAAGTCAGACGATCCGAAAAGAAAGTATACCAGCGAGAAATACATTAGAGGAGTTTCATTCTATAGTTCTAGCGATACTATCGTTTACAACCTCTATGAGCCTAGGGAATTTAAAATACATTTTCATGAATATTTTCGATGTTACGTGGCACGGCGGTTTGTAGCTCCTGTCTATTTTTGGGGAAGATCTGGTCTCATATTCTGTTAAGGCTGAGCAAACGTGCAGTTCTGGCACACAAAAACTGCAAGGCAGATGAAATTAGTGCAATTTGGATAAATCGTTCAAAAGTGATATGTAGTCCACTATCCACTGAAGTTTCTCGACAGCATCCGCCCACAATCACCAACTCACTAACTTTTAGGTTTAGGAACCAAATACGTTTATATTTCTGCGAAACATTATCCCGCCAAAACTTCCTAATGACACTTAACTTCAAGTGAAGGATTTAACAAACATGTAACAAAGTGCACAATCACCAATGGTTGTGTTTGAGGGACATCAGTCGTCATACCACATAAACTACTTATTTCATTTGATTACCCTCTTACCTTAAAGTGTCTGTAATCACCCCACAACTTCAGCTTTGCTGTGACTATAAATAAGACCCAGACGAAGTCGCTGTTAAGTGGCAGGCGTGAGCAGATATAGCTACTTATCCTGTTGCAAAGTTAGCAAAACTAGCAGCTTGATCATTCTGACACTTGATGACCGATGACTTAACTATACTCCATTTCATACAAGTTTGGATAAATCTGACAGCAGCTTATGCGCAATAATAAGTAATATTTTGTTATTTGTGTCACTACACAAGACAAACTTTGCAGTACAATAGCTTAAATGGACATCTCAGGTTCATTTTAGAGCTAAATATGTATTGCATTGTACAACAAATCATAAAATATTGAAAATTATTGCCCATAAGTTGCTATCAAAGTTATTCAAACTTATATGAAACAGAGTGTACAAATCTGGCGTACAACAAAAAAGTTTTTCAATTACTGTAAGCAAATTTTTTAGGCTAGTACTGCTAGTACCTTATATAAACAATACCGGACACACTATTTGATATTGGAATAAAAAAATTCCTATCGATCCTAGTAAGAAGTGTTTAAGATTAGCTATTTTACATGTTTGTTTCACATCTGTTTGCAGTGTACATGTCTTCCATGTCAATAAAAATAACACGGAGCTCCACAGAGAATTGCGCATAAAGTTTATCACTTCTCACTAGGTTGATGATTTACGCACTTATCAATGCTAAAACATAGAAGTGTCCAGTACTGTAATATAAAATATTTGGTCTTACCACGGTCGTAGAAGTACATATCTGGACACTCGTCTATCTACCAATGTATTTTGCTTGATCTCCGTGTTGTTTGGCTGCAGTTCACCAAGTTACCGAGAATGTTGTGTTTTATTGGCGCTGCAGTCAGAGCGGTCTGGCTCAAACTCCGCCCACTTTTTTCCAGCATTTACATGATAAAGTATGTATATATATATATAAACACAGTGAAATCTCGTTATAAAGAGTATGGCTTAAAATAACTTTACCAAAGTCACTTATGATGAGATAAGGTGATCATTTGAGTTAACATTTCAAGACAACACAGGTTTGAGGCTTGTTTTGCCAACATTACAAATTGTCTGCCTTAGATCTTAGTGGTGTCTGATATTTCTTTCTTGTTTCCTTATTTGGCTTTCCTTGTTTTATTTGACCGAATTTAATTTATGAAGTTTTATTACATACATGTAATTCGTTGACTACAGCACACTCTGTAAATTTATGTTTTCCTGTTCTCCTTAGATCTCTTTGACAGACATATAGCCAACATCATAAAAGAGTATGTACAAAAAAGTCTGAGTACAGTCATGCACTCTCGTTGCACGACAGTTTCAAAGATCGTTGTGGAAAGTTATGGTTTGTCAGATATCATAATATTTTTATGAGCTTAACAGTTTGTGGATACTCGGACAAAATACTCTGTGTTAAAATAATATTTGACTATGAGACTAGACGCAGATTTTCCTAGGTTCGTCTTCCGAAAGCATTTGATGTTGTAAAATATATTCTTCACAGCTAGTAAGCTAGTTTTGAGAGAGGTATTTGCCAGATGTAAATAGAAGTTTTCCTCCATAAGTCTTGTCGAGTAGAAGCACTACACATTGCTATGGCTGTTCTGCTTAGTAATCTCGGTTAGTTGTAAACTGTCGGTTCTTCGTCGCTAAGGCCGTGTATCATTTTAAAGAATGCTCTCTGGAGATTACCTTCTTTGGCATTACCACGAGAGAGAGAGAGAGAGAGAGAGAGAGAAACCTCTCTGGCACGCTCATTCTCTCCAATTGAGACGACGCATTCTGTGTTTGTAAACAAAGATGCGCTCTGTGTTTGTACACAAAGACGCACTATGTGTTTGTAAACAAAGACGCACTCTGTGTTTGTAAACAAAGACGCACTCTGTGTTTGTAAACAAAGTGCGCTCTGTGTTTGTAAACAAAGACGCACTCTGTGTTTGTAAACAAGACGCACTCTGTGTTTGTAAACAAAGACGCATTCTGTGTTTGTAAACAAAGACGCACTCTGTGTTTGTAAACAAAGATGCGCTCTGTGTTTGTAAACAAAGACGCACTCTGTGTTTGTAAACAAAGACGCACTCTGTGTTTGTAAACAAAGACGCACTCTGTGTTTGTAAACAAAGACGCACTCTGTGTTTGTAAACAAAGACGCATTCTGTGTTTGTAAACAAAGTTGCGCTCTGTGTTTGTAAACAAAGACGCACTCTGTGTTTGTAAACAAAGACGCACTCTGTGTTTGTAAACAAAGACGCACTCTGTGTTTGTAAACAAAATACGCAATGGTAACACGTTCGTAAATTTTATTAATACAAGTCACAAACTCACAAAACTATGTTTTTATAAGTATTTCCTACGTTTTTTATAAAGAAAATTCCAATAACTTTATAAACAAATAATATTACGAGGTAAATTGTAAATTTACAAAAGTATATGAAACTACAAAGAAATGTCTTATCATTTATAAAAAAAAATTCTGGGTAGGAACTGTCGGTATAAATACAAGGAATCCCTTTGTAGTATTGTAAACTGTACCTTTGTAACTTTACAAACGAAAGAATTTTAGAATGAAAATATTTGTACTTTTACAAGGATTTGTGTAAGTACAAAGAACATTTTTGTAAATTTTACAAGAAATATTAGTGTGTTTGCAGGCACAGTTAGGATGATAAGTTTATAGATGATAGTTCTTAGATGTAAGGAAGGCATTTTGCACGGCGTGGTACGGAGTTTGAACCCAGAACCTCCTCAAGACCCGTCCTAAGCACCTCCAAACGAATTGTCACGTTTAAGTGGTTCGCGATAATGTCAACACTTTTTGAATACACATTTTAAAAATTTAAGTGTCCGTTAATTGCATAGTTCTACATTAATGATTGCCTCACTCCTAAAAGTTGATCAGCAAATTATTGGATTTGATACAACATATTTACTTCTCTTATTTAAATACAAAGTATATCTGAATCAAAATTAAACTAGATAGACATACTTTTTAATTCATACAAATTTATAACTTCAGTTGTCAACTTATTATGTATATTACTTACTTGTCTAGTCACGCCGGTGCTTGAGTAGACGAAACTATATTTTGGAGAAGTCAAGATAATATACAGTTTGCATGCGAGTGAATCAGTGGGTGCACTGTAAAAATTTTTTGTATTTTTACAAAGAAAATCTTTCGAAACCCAGTTGGAAAAAAATATTTCTTGTAAAACTAAAATTGTTGTCCTTATAATAAAATAAGAAGTTAATAGTTGTAAAATTACGTATAGCCCTGTAGTAGTAGGCCTAATTTAAATAAGGAAAAGATTTAAATTTAAATGCCCGGTGTACTTTATAAATGACAGGGAACTTATGTATCAAAATTACCTTCGAATAAAGGACATTTACATGAAATTATATTTAAAACAAAAAAACATCCTGGAGTGGCTAAGAATCGTACCTGTATCTGAGTCTGCACATCTTATCCCTAGACCACCTTGACTTTTGTACTGCTAGGTTTTTTTATTTGTATTCATTCAGTGTACAGTTCAGAGATAAAACATTTTATTTTAAGCATGTAATCAATATAAATATTCGCTTCATTCCAGAAAATTGCATTCCAGAAGTTGTGATATTTGCACAAGTAATTTCCGGCGAATATATTATTTTGGGAGACTACAAATTTTTCCTGAGTTTTTTTTACAAAGAAAATCTTTCTATTTTTTTTTAATTTGCATAAGTACAAAGAAAATCTTTGTAAATTAAAAAAAATAGTGTGTGAGAAACAGTGTTTGCTAACAATTGATTTATTTTTGTGCATTTTTTGATTTACGCACGTTTGTATGCGTGAATTGAATGAGCGAGTAAAGGTGTGTGCTAATATATTTTTGTAAAATTTTTGTTGTATGGTGTTAAGTTATATTCTAGGATTGTTATATATAATATGTAGGCTTATTATTTATTTTTAAGATTTCTGCACTGTGAAATTGTATTGGTTATGGGTCCAGCGTAAGAAAAGACGACTCTGCGTTAATTGAGCCTGTGAAGACGTAAAGAAACAAGTAAAATAATGGACATCATTAGTTTATCTCCAGCAGATATGTATCTCCACTTCATATATCACTTTATTCTACTGTTAATTCTTTGTACCTAAGAACAGCTACTATCTTAAACCTCATCTGCCCCTTCGAGTGTTGAAGTTCACATCCCCGTTGAGTCACCTTGCTTTCTGTTACGTTACTAATTACTTGTGACGCCTTCCTTCATTACGCGATGGCCACAATTTCACTTATTTCTCCCTTTCCCATTAAATTGTCATTGTTACATGAGGGACGTATATTTATAGAGTTGTAAGTCGATTAAAATAGTTGTCTCGTAATCGATTTTTGTAATTACATGCGAAATACCGTACATTATTTGGGTACTCAAATGGCATACAGGAATTCAGTTAAGAGTGAAATACGGAAAATTCTTATGAAAATTGTATATAATCTGGATAACAACGGCACTGTTAAATATATGTGGATTACACTTTTGTGAATCATTTACTAGACATTCTCCCAACTCTCCACTTATCTTATGTTTCCGCCAAGAAACTATATGTTCTCTCCAACACATTCCACCAATTATCTTTTTAAAAATATTGTCTGCACAATACATATTTTACTTGCTGTTAATAATAATGGCAATCTTTTAAAATAAATGAATATTTACAACGAATAAATTGTTGTGAGGAATAAGGTTTATTAGTCTGGTTTGGGTAAAATACGTCTTCGTAGACGTTTGATTCCATGTCCGGGATTGATATCTTTGCTATGGCAAAGATTGTCGTAAATCGGGTAAAGTGTCAAAATTGGGTAAACTGTCGCATCCGGTTGTTTTGGCCTCTCTCTTGACCTGAAACAGAAAATAAAAATTCTCGTAAAATCAGAACATGTATATCCTGTTCACAGAAAGCATGTTAAATATTATTTGTTATCTAAGCCAAATTTAAACTATTTTAGGATCACTTTTTTTTTGGAGCTACAGTCACGAGATTGAAATTAAAGTGTGAATACTAGAATGGAAATTAACCATCATCAACGATTATTATCAGGTGTTAAATCGTGGGTGACGTTGCTAGGGATCATAACCTGTTCACTGTAATAAGAGTCGATAGTCTGATCACAATGCCAACACTTATGCTTTACTTTCCAGTTGAGAAGATTTGAAGTAAAGAAGACAGTCTAGTTATATAACACCGCTCAAGTTGGACTGCCTGTCTCAATATACTCAGACAGCACAGATGATATTAACAGTTGAGATAAATGTCTGAATCACTTTATATTAACTACAAGTTATAAGGCAAGAAACACTTATTAAAATCATATTATGTTCACAAATGCCTTCACGTAAATAGGTACCTATTTGGCAGAGTGCTCAGTATATTGTATTCTTTGGGTATGATTTTGTTTGTTTAACCAAATACCTTATTTAATTAACCACGACTCTAGAGAAACAGGTCTGGACATTTGGATTTGAAAATTGACCCTTGTGATTGAAAGGCGCCACTAGCACTTAGGTGTTGTTTTAACATTGCGTTAAATGGAACTATAAGGATCAAGTTCGTGTCGTAGCTGCTAGGAGCACTGGTTGCACGGAGCTATATTGCATTGGTAAAACAAAACTTCATTGCTTGTGTCGCTTTCAGTCATAAAGGGGTCTGCTCAATAGCATTGTTAGATAGGCTAGTGCCCTGAACTGTAATTATAAGACCGTGAAATAAACAATACAGGACACTCTATCTGATTATTGGAAACATTTTTTTGCTAGCGATCCTAGTTAGAAGTGAATGAGATTAGCCTTTTTACACATTTGTTTTACATATCTTTGCAGGGTACGTATCGTCCATATTTTTTAATGCAAATACACGGAGTTCTACAGAGAACAGTACATACAGTTTATCATGGAGATAAGAATGTTCAGGTGATGGATTCGTGTGACGTATATTTGATGTAGCTATTTTGGGTGTCATAATTTGGCGCTGAGATCTTTGGAGGTTATTAAATTTGTGTATGATCACCTTAAACTAATTTAAACGTCTCAGATGTACACAACCCTTCGTACAATATGGTCCATTCACATCTAGAATGGACCAAAATGGTTGCTGTGAATTCGCCATTATTCTCTATGTCATTTCCAAATTGTCATTTCGTCCATCTTCAATGCTCCGTCCATTCTATGGCTCCGTCTTTACTTTCATGCTCGAGTAGTCGCATATTACCTTTCTCCCATGCCTTTTCCGTATTGAATACCGTCCTCTCATCTGAGGTGTATATCATCTCCCTGAGATAAATCTCTGACTTCGATCTCTAGACCAGACTCGTTTATGGCTGTGACGGCGACGAAGGCCAGCTCAAATGTGTACGGAAGAAGTTAATATAAGTAAGCTCTGTAACTAGTAATATTGGTTAACTACTGATTTGCTGGAAACAGGGACTTGATTACGAACGTATCACATGATGCTAAGTTTATGAACAGTAGGTCGCCATGTTGTGTCACCCAAGAAAGGCGGCTTCATGTACGTCCCATGCATTTCTATAGGCACGGCCACCCTCGCAGTTTATTCTATGCCATTGGTTTAAAACCTATTTCACTAGGTAGATTATTATCGTTCTAAGCAATGCTAAAAAATAGAAATGTCTGGTATTGTAATGTAAGGTACTGGTTTTACATAAGGACAGCTATTTGTTTGTAGTAATATGAAACTGACATAATTTGAATATAATGTGCTGCAGAACTTAACATAGTGCAAATCTGTAGTTTTGGTGTGAGATGCTTCAACTCGTGATATTACTTAAGAAATTAGTATTTCCTAGTGTTCAGTTTTTCAGACCAATCTGTATTTTATCTCCAATAAGTTGGGAATAAAAAATCATAAAGTATACTCACATTTAGTTGTTGTTGAAGCCTGTAGACATTATCGGGGCCTGGCAGCAGTACGTGACAGTGGTTAAACAGTCACGTGGGTAAGTCCTAAATAGACAAATTAAATAAAAATAGTTGTTATCACCAACTCTGCTTATCTTTCAAGACTAGCCGCATTAATAAAAAAACTTAAAAAAAATTTGAAGAAAGATAATAAAAATCAAAACTTGACAAACACATCTGTTACCATAAGGAAAACTGTCTGTACATAAGATTGTAATTGGTGTCAGCCATCACTAAAACATTTTATACCATACTTTGCTTTTGTAAGTTATTGTAAAAGTGGGAGGAAAGCAGGGGATTAAATATTAATCTCTACCGACAATGAAGTAACATTTTTATGCAATGGGTTGTTTTCAGGATACAAATTTGAAATCTGTATTAATTTCGTAACCGTTAATTTTAGAGACAATAAGTAAAGCATTAAGTCGTTAAAAGCGTTGTATCTGAGGAATATGTTTTCATTTACAGTCTGAAACAGTTTCCTTACGTTACTTTGGTTAGCAGAATAACATAACATCTATTCATAATTTTGTAACCTAAATCTTTTATTGTATGAAGGTGTGAGCGTGCTCAACATTTTCTATTTTCTAGTCGTTAATTCTAACACTCATGATATTAGAATAATGGAGAAGTTAGTCTCGTGTTTTACTTGACATTAAATATCAATATAATTTGCAACGGTAGAGACAATCTATGCCACACTACGGGAGTAGTAAGAAATAGAGAGCGCGGGGACACTGGCTCCTGGCTGTGGAGCAGTGGAGCAGCTGATGACGCAATCAACATGGCTGCCATGACGTAACTGTCCGCCATCTTGGATTACGTAACTGTCCGCCATCTTGAATTACGTAACGTCCGCCATCTTGGATGACATCACATCCGCCATGTTGTTTTTGGATTTTCCAAA
>PNEQ01009417.1:0-23937 GCA_003012365.1 Medauroidea extradentata
CAGTCCTCTCACCATTACTGATGGTCTGAAATCCTCCTCTCTCTCCCCTGTGTCCTCCACTTATTTGTGACCCACCTAGCAGCCCTTCTCTGCACCTTTTCCACCTGTACCACTTCCCTTCCTACGTACAGGTCCCAGAGCCTCACCGTTGTTTTGTATCCCCTTTCTTTCACTTTCTTGTCTGTGCCCCTTAACACCCTTCCCAGCAGGGCCAGCGCTCTTCTACCTTTACTTGTTACACACTTCATTTGCTCGCCCCATCTTAAGTCATCCTGAAGAATAACTCCCAAATATTTATATCTGTTCGCCTCTCCAATCTCCTGTCCTCCCGATCTATATTTCTCTCTGACTACCTCTCTTTTCTGTGTAAATCTCAAAATTTTAGTTTTATTTACGTTAATTTTCAGCTCATTTACCTTCGTCCACTGTTCCAATTTGTTTATGTCCTCCTGCAGACCCCCACCCTCTCCAATCACCTTGTATAATACACAGTCGTCTGCAAAAAGACGAACCCTACAATTCATGTTTATCTGCAAATCCCCCATCATAATTAAAAAGAGGAGGGGTTCTAGAACACTACCCTGTGGAACCCCTGATGTTACCCTTCCGTTGCTTTCCTGGCATCTTAAGTTTTAAATTGAAATATCATGATGTATAGTAGTGCAGTATAGTTTATTGCATCCATTAGATATTTTTGTGTACATTTTAGCACAAAGATATTGGACAAGTCGTGCCAACAAAATGCAATTGATATAAAAATGTTAGCCTATACAGGAACTAAACACATACATAGACTGCTACTTCAATAAGAACATGTTCTTTTGGTCAGAATGCGACATCATCATTTATTGAATATGTTATTCTGGTCTGAATAGGACTTCATCATTTATATAAAAAAAAAATAAAACTGAACAAATCAGTGCACCATTGTATGCATTTTTGCTTATTTATTACGTACATGTTCTTCGAATAAATAGCAAGCGTGGGTATTAGTAATTCTTTATATTTTTTTATACATTTTAATATTTGAAAAAAACATGTCCTGCAAGTGCCTTAGAAGTTTGTTCAACAGTTTGGTGGCACTATGTGAAGGTTATTTCTGTTGTAAGGTCAAGTTAACAGGAGGTCTATGAACAAGATTTTTACTTCTTTTATTATATTGATAAAAATGTTCATTTTGTGGAATAAATTTTGGTTTTTTGAAATTGATATTAACAGTGAGTAGTGTTGGATACACATGTTATATCTTGAGAATGTTTTGTCTATGGTTTTTTGTAGTGAACAAGTAAGGCAAAAAATAGTGAATATTCAAAGAAAGATTTGGAATTTGAGTGACTTGATTTTGATTTATATTTTAATATAAACAGAAAATATAACATTTGGTGACTGTGAAATGGACAAAATCTTAATTCTGAAGAAGAAGAGAGGCACTTTGCGTACCTTAGTATCGAAAACAGTGAAGAAAGCTACAGCTGCGTTCTCAGATAATGACTTTTAATAACTGAAAACAATCGTTACAGAGCTTAGGAATAAACATAAAGGACTGTGTCCCAATTCTGATGCCACTCGTTGAAAGTACGTTACCCGATGAAATATTGCGAACATTTTGTCGCAGTCTAGCAGCTGAAAATTGTATGTCGGAAAAATGCTTGGATTCAATGCTGGCATTTTTTAAAATGGAAATTGAGCATGGCCGGCCAAGTACTTGACGAGAAGATATCGAGCAGTGTTACGTCATCGACAGTCCCATCTGTTGCTCACCTCTACGAGTAAGAAATGTGTGTTTTGTGAGACGTTAGGGCACAAAGGCACTGATTGTTGAAAAATTTTAAAGGGCGTCAGTTCCAATCGAAGGGGAAAAAAAGATGTTTTACTGTGAAAGGGAGCCCCTTTTTCGTGTACTGAGCTGCATCATAGAGCCAGGGACTGCCCGATGACTAAAAATATATCTTCTTTGTGACCGCCGTCATGTTAAAATTGTGCCCAAAGGGATATTCATCAAACCTAAGCACCGATGGCCTGTTTAACAAGTTAAATTAGACTAGTCCATATAAGAATTCAAAACAGTCTGCAGGTCAAGAAACAGCAACAGTAAATTTGGTTACTGAAAATGGGAAAACAAGCATCGATGAGGACAAGGATGAAGAGTGTGGTGAAAATGACGACGATGAGGAGGAAGAAAAAGAAAGGATCAGATGGTGCGGCACAGGTAGTAAAGAACACATTCAGCCCACAGGAAGAGACAAGGGAGTACAAGTTTAAGATGTTTGTCTACAACATCTGTACAAGTGTTACGAATGAAGTATTTCATGAGAGACTGGAAAGTTGGAATCATCAGGATAAGGAAAGGCGATACACCTGGGCTGCCATTGTGGATGTGGAAAATGAAGAGCTACAAAAGAAGTTGGCTGTAACTAAACCAGGAGAAACTGGGTGACCGTTGAGTGTCGGTGATATACTCTAAAGGCAGACAAGGTGGCAATTGTGGCGGAGGTGGTTTCAGGGCTCGGCGTGCACATTTCCTATCACAGCTACATTGGACCTGCGGAAACGTTTTCCACAATAGTACTTAGGATGTCTTAAATGACCTCGACCTGTGCGATACTTATAAAAAGTTACATTATTTTGGTCTGGAGGATGTTGGAAATATATGTTATGTTTGAATGTTTTGTCTATGGATTTTTGTCGTGAACAAAGGCAAAGAAGAGTATGAATAAACACAGATAGATTTGCAACTTTAATGGCTTGATTTTGATTTGTATTTTAATATAAACAGAAAATATAACTAGTACATCTATATAGTCGCAAGTTAGAGTAATTATTTTTAAGTTTTTAAAGAGGGATCGCGAGAAGAGTGGGCATAGGATGAAATAGAAAAATTCGTAGTAAATTAAGCGTAAAACAGAGCAGTGATTCAGTCGAAAGAATCTTTAATGCACTCTGCGCATGTTCACGTGTCTGTTATAATCACTGAAGAAATAATGTGCTGTGTCTGTATTCTGGACTACTGTAGCATCACAATGTCAGCATATAGTTACAGTATAGTTACTTAATTTGTAATAAGTGAAATAAACAAACTTGATTAGTGGCTCTATATTGTCTTAGCCTTGCTTGCACCCAGAAGCCAAGGTAATGCAGACAACGGCCACAAATAGCCTGCAGTCTTAAGTAATGTAACAGGTATTTTCTACCTAAGGGTTGTAGCCGTGCAAGCTATTTATGTTACTCTTGTGATAGTTTCCTGTAAGGGAAACACACAACCCTGATAGTAGACTACATTCTCTTGGTTGTAGACTGGTGTTAATTGAAATAGTATAATTTGCTGTGAAAATGAATATAATTGTGAATTAAATTTTAGTGAATTCGGTGAATGCAGTTCAGAATACTGGAGAGAAAACATCGCATTTGTAGGGAACAAGGATACACATAATACACAGAAATACGTACCTTTGAAAATTGGAGTATATAATTAAAATAAATAAGAGCATGAGAATTAAAGGTGCTATTCCCTACAACCTTGGACCAATGACTTACTAAAATTACCGTCTCCCAACCAGTAACAAAGCACATTACTAACTAAGTCCACAAATAACTTAAAATATAAATCTTCTGGATCTGAATTTATTTCACAGTTTTTGGAATTATACACCAAAGAAATAAATATTTAGCTCAGTCAGTAGAGTTAAGATAGAAGATCTCAGACCTCTGGTTAGGCTCGGCATTATTAGCTATTTGGCTAAGTTAAAAAAAATGTTAAGAAATTAGTTGATCAGTTTCAAATCAAATTAAAAGAGTTTACTGTTGAAATTTGCTTTAGAAATTATTAAGATTTTAAAACACAGTCAAACTTGATTGATGATTTACACAATTTCAGTTCACTTCAATACGGTTGCGGACTAAAAGAAAAAAACAATACCTTACGTAGTTCCCATGCTGGCTTGCTGTTCACCAAAAACTTAGCTAGATATTAACACAAATCAGCCACTTCTGTAGTCTGCGAACTTAATTAGGCGTTCTCAATAAGCCCTATACCCACTCCCTTGAGTTTCCTAAACTTACGATGGCGGCAGGATGAGCTGACTTTCCCACATGGGAAAAAGTCTGCAGTTACATCTATCTACTTCAGGAGTCAAGAATATAATAAATAGCCATCATTAATAGCGTTGGTTCTAGCCCTAGCCTCAGAGAAATTTCCTAAAATTCCTCCGACTTTGAGAAAGTACTTAAGTATTACAGGATCTGATCCCTAGATCTAAGTCATATAAACCTCCTGAGTTCTCTAATACACAGAGAAGTGAATCAAAACATAGAAATTATGACAATTAAATATTACTGTAAACTAAATTTAACATCAATCGTCATCAAATTAGAAATGTTCATCATCCAAAATAATTAAATAAAATACAAGACATAATCATAAAAAATAATTAGTTGAAAGAAAAAATAATGTAAATATCTGTAATTCCATTACAGCATAATGACAAATAAAATATGTAAATGCCAGATATTAATTATTTAGTAGATTTGTTGTTCATGATGATGAATGTAGGGACAGGGTGGAAGAACCCAAGAACTGTTTGTATTTAGCAGCCATCTATGCATAAGCTCCAGCGTAGTAGGTAACGTTTAGGTGGAAAGACATTTCCTAAAAGCTGTAGTGAATATACATCCTTGGAGGATGCCGAGGAAGGCAGAATCCCACCCTACTTGTAGGCCAGCTTGTCAGAGTTTGGGTTCAAGAGTTGGCTTTAACTGTGCAGCATGTTGGGAGTATGTTTTTTTAAGACTTACTACTAAACGTGTGTGCAGTATCTTTATGAGAAGAAACATTAAAAAATATTCTTTTCTATTCTAAAACTAGGTATCATGCTTAGAAACATTTTCTTGGGACACCTCAAGATGACTAATAACAGTTTTTTTTTCAGTCAGCTGTCACATAAAATATACCAACTGGATTTATAAAACTAAAATAGAGAAGCATGCGCTGGACTTTGCTACGCACTTTCCATTAAAAAAAAAGAGTAGGATCACCACTTAAAGTCCCATAGAAAAAAGCCAACGACCAAAGCATTACACTGTTTTCACAACCCGCGTATAAAGGCAATACAGTTGTTGATGCATGAGCTGAACTAGCTCTTATCGCCTGCCTGTCTCCTACCTTAATCGAGGCGTCTAGCTCCTACTGTATAGGGCTCTTAAAGGCTCCACCTAGCTGTGTGTTAAGAGTCTCAGAAGTGATGTAAGGACATCCTTGAAGAGCATATTACATGGCACATCGCCACAACGTGCCAAGTGCTGAACATTTCTCGCCATCCAATTTACTATGGAACTTTAAGCTTTGACCAAATAATTTTACTGGTGAGAAGTCTGTGGCATAGTTCAGTGCACATTTATATCTTTGTTTCGCATCCATCCAATGTGTACATTTTGAAGTACAGCTGTCTGAAAATGTAATTTTTAGCTATGCTGTAGAGCCTAGAGTCAGTTTTTAGTGAAAGTGGTGGCTTTACAATGACATTTTGTCCTTGTCTGTAGAGTGTGTTTTTTTGTCAGTGGCAGCCCTAGGTATGGGCAAACAGGGCAGTCGCCCAGGGTCCCATGCATTTGGGGTGCCCCTGCCAGCAGACTCACAGCAGCTGCGTAACTGACCGGTGGAAATATTACCTCTGTCAGCAACTTCCATTCATCTTACTTTGAGTAGGCTCTATAGGCACGATAAGGAAATATGAGACCCTGATGGTTATTTTTGAAAATTTATGTATGTTGAAGTGAGGTGTTAAAAAGTTGCTACAGTATCAGTTTTACACTTATCGCTGCTTTGTCACATAAAAGTTTGTATTTCACTTTCATATTTTTTTAGGGCTACGAATCATTGAATACTAACACAAACTCCAGAAAATATGTTCCCTCGACATTACGATATGTGTGCAGCATATCAGTACATTTTACATTGTTTGTTGTGTTTGAATATTATGCACTATGTGTTGTTTGTTAGTAAAAGTAAGTTCCCGTGATACTGGTAGAAAATATGAATTGGGCAGCTCAAAAAGAAAAGGAGCATGGCAGAAAAGATAAGCTTGAGGAGCGACTCAGTTTTCTTTGTTAGTTGAAAGATTATTTCAAACCTAATGTTTGAGTTGGAGAACAGCAGAAGGTCCTCTTCAAGAATTTACAGTATCAGCTGGAGATTGTATCTGTTTTAAAAGTGGTAATTTATATTTACTTTTACATGCAAACAATAATGTTGTCATTACTATATTTAGTAGTTAACATTAGGCTCTTACCTTGATTCTAATTTCTACTTTTGATCATTTTAAGTCTTGGGTCTTGGTTTTGTTGATAGAATAAATTAAATTTTATGTATTTTGCAAATATTCTTTATGTGAATTAAATAATTTACTGAAATACACATGACATAATTTTTCTGTAATATTACCTTGTGTTAAACTGTCAGAATTTTCTGTTATTTTAACTAACATTATAATATATGTGATATATACATGCGCCTGTGTGTGCGTACGTGTGCGTACATGCATGCGTCACATTTCATATTGAAATTACTGAAATAATTTTTATTGGTTTTGGTTGCTACAATTATAAGGGGCCCCATGAGGAAATGAAACGCTAGAGTCGCCACTGCTTTTTGTACATTGGCACTAGGGCTGTTCAGTATATAGATAATTATTGACATCAAGATTAAAATGTGTAACCAATATCAAAATTTTTAAATATTGGTATATCTGTGTTATGGTATTATTGAAATCACATATAGGCCTATATCTATATTTATAATGCACAGAAAATTATTTCTGTATTTACACATTCATATGCCGAACAATATATTCATAACTTAACAATATTATAAAAAACACTGGAATACAGATATTAACAATATACTACTGAAAACAATTTCGGTATTTCAATGTACTGATAACTATCAATATATCGATAATTACTAACATCAAAATTGAAAATGTAACCTATATATAATTTTCTAAATATGGATATATTGGTATCGCGATATTATCGGTATAGCAGTATAAGTTACTGATATTTTTGCTGTATTAAAAAAACTTACACATAGAAATTGACATTCCTATCGAAATTTATAGCTTCATCGAAACTAACGATTTCATTTATAATATAATTTTGGACCTGACTATGTTATCTAAATTTAAATTATTATAGAAATGAGCACTATGATTGAAACCATTATATCATTGAAATCATGATTGGATGGTATCGTTATTGTACGAGAATGATATTATTTATGTTCATTAAATTTTCTGTATAATTAATACTCATTGCCAGTTACGTTTTCACTTAGCTTCCAATTACATTTTCACTAATTTCACTGATTATATGTGATATTAAAGATAAGAAAGTTATAATCGAAACTATTAATAATGTCACTGTTGCTGTCTATTTTTACCATCGATAAATCTGGTTAAGGTGAATTCACAGTGCCCCAACAAGGTCTACACAACAGCTCCGACACAACAATTCTTTAAACGAGACAGCCACAGCAATTTTAGTAGCATTCACAATGCTCTGACATGCAAAATATGGCTCGTCGTGGTATGGCTTTCGGCAGTACGAAACAGTAGAAGCCACCGTATTTTATTTACTGTATTGTTCCAATCAGCTGTTTCATGAAATTGTAAAAAAAAAAAAAAATTGTCACAAAATAAATAACGGTCATTATCATTCGCAAACTACCTAGTTGCTTTGATTATAGACAAGCAATGAGTGTCTGTTGCAAAAAATTAACTGAAGCCAAGGTACATTAAGTGAAGTTTATCTGTTTTCGAAGTGTTATTGTAAACAAAACATTTTTATACAAGTGAAATATACCAAGTATTTTCAGATATAAGTAAATTTTTGTGTTGTAATTTTGAATTTCCTCTCCATGCAAGGCCCGACACGGCGAAAATTAGAAGTAGAATCTACTCTTGTCGGGCTGTCAGGGCAGTAATTTCGTCGGACTGACGCTTGCTTTTTATTGGTTGTTGCTCAGCTTTTGCTGTGTCGAGGCTGTTGCGCCGGGTTCGCCGGGGAATTGTGAATCCACCTTAAGTCTCATGCTACTTTAGTCAGGTGTACATTTTATTTCCTTCAATTTTATTTCATGTATTATTTCAGAGAAATCTGTAAGTTGATGCGTAATTATTTATTTTGCGTCAACTTACAGATTTCTATGAAATTTCAATATCCATAATGATGCTAGTCCCAATATTAATTAAACATGCCACATCGGTGATAAACATGTAAAGGCAGGATGTTTGGTTTGAGATAAAAAATTTAAAGCATAAAAAGGCGAAGATAGATTAAATTTTAGGTTTATGCCACACAACAAGTAAATATTATTTAATCCAGGTTTACTGACGCATTTGTAAAGATGTAACGACCAAGCATAACTGAAGTAGTGATGTACAGTACATATTTATTGACTATCTCTTGTAATGTTACGATATTAGTTGGGAGCTGTGGTTGGTGCAGTAGCTAGAACACTCGCCTCCCACAAAGGCAACCTGGGTTCGATCCCCGACTGGGTCGGTCTATGGATTCTCGTATGTTGCACAATGTCACTGGTCGGCTGGTTTTCTCAGGGAACTTCCATTCCCCAAGCCCCTTCATTCTGGCGCTTCTCTATACCTCATGTCACCCCTCACCAGCGCTCAAGACGTAGGTGTTACATGCCGCGCAAAATCTATTAACGATTTAAACTAGCTCATCTCGTGTAGGTACGACTTTTGAAGTGATGTAAACGTGTTTATCAGTTTTTAGTTTTGTTTTTTTTTCTCTGTGAATAATATACAATTGTATTTCATCATTTATCATTAAGTCCAGATAGTGGCCATATGACACCATAAGGTGCTTATGAAAATTGTCAAGGGTAAGGTAGGTCAGCCAAAATTTAAAATTTTATTGTGTTTGGAATATTACCCCAGTTAAGTTTACCTGTGATGTAGGTTTTAATTTTTTATTCCCGTCAATCTATAACCTTGAAAAGCAATGCAGGTGTTATCAAATTCTGGTAGGCCTAATCGACAAAACCTGGTCACATGACTAACCGACTCTACTTCAGAGAGTGAATTGTCATAAGCGCCTATAGTCTATATGACAATAGACCAGCCACCTTTCATAAGGTCAACAACATGCGGTACAACAACAGATTGTGAGAACAAAGGTCATTTTGTTTTCTCAGATTCTCGAAACTTCTTGCTTGCTACAGATGAGCCAGGGTATTATTACATACCATTTCTATTGCTAATGTCATTCACTGTGTCAAGTTGGGCAGGTGATTATCTGCATAAAGAATGATACTGAGCAACCAAAAAAAAAAGGAAATGAAGTTAGGAAGTTTAGCATGGGAATATTTTGATATCAAAGAAAGTGAAGACATAACAAATTGCAAATTATGTAATAATAATAATAATCATCATCTATGTCAGTTATAACCATTACATTTGTCATTAATTTTGAAGTATAATTATGTACCATATCGGCAACTAAAACCATGCTGTTGTATGATGTGCAGTCCTACATGGGAGAATCTTGGATATTGATAAATACCATAGAAAAATAAAAAGTTAATAATGAAAAATCGAAATCGAAGAGTTGATATAAAATAATTTATGTTATCTGCATATTGATACACCGAAAAGTTAACTGTATCGGTATACCGAAAATTTAGTGTTATTGATATACCGAAAAGTTACAGTGTTATCAATGTACCGAAAAATTACAATGTTGTAGATCTTATACTGAAAAGTTACAGTGTTATTGATATACCGAAAAGTTACAGTGTTATCAATGTACCGAAAAGTTACAATATTTTCTATATCTTCAATATACCGAAAATTGACATTGTTATTGATATTATCGATTTACCGAAAATATCATGTATGCATTTGAATTTAATATCAATATCACAATTTGTGATATCGAACAGTTCTAGTTGGTACATTTGGAATAGTTTCATGAAGAAAAGATAATTTATTATGAACACACTGCAACACATTTGAAACACGTAGTTAAGGCATCCTTCAAGTAGTTGTAGTTAATTAATTATGTAAATGAAATTATGAACACGTACCTTAATTTTTTGGGGTACGCAATTTCATAAAAATTCAAGTGGAAGAAATAATATCAATGAACTTCAGGCTATGTGTTTAAAACTATATTTTGGTCCCAATTTTGATATTTTTCAGTTTGGTAGGAAATATGGTTATTGAATTTTTCTCCTTGCTTGTCATCACAGTTAAAAAAGTGTATTTTTTAGCAGTATGGTTTTGGCAGAAACAAAAATGCAAATGAACAAAGTTTACCTAAAAGTAACTTTTTTTTGGTATTGTTATTTGGTTTACATGTACTGTGTGAGTTGAAATAGTTTTACGGTGTGTTACAGTGCACCACTGCACAATTCAAGACGGAAGTCAATTCTACCACCTAAGCTCAGGCCAAATGGAATTGACATGTCAGATGAACCTTCTCCTCAGAACTCCATCACCAGTGTCAACAGTATTTCCAGTCTGCTCAAGGAAAAGCTAGCTGTAAGTCCTAAGAAAAGCTGTCATTAACTGAGCAAATACAGTAAACCTTCCGGGATTCTTCTATATGTTAAGGAAATTTCGTGTTAAAAAAAAAATCCTAGCAGCAGAATAATTAATACAGAAAAATCTGTATACTGGATGAATTTCCTAATCTCACTTGTTGCCAAGAAATCTGTACAAATAAAATTAAATGTAGATTTTTAAAATAGGCCGTTTAAATAACCCTTGAGCTGATAGCCGAAAAATGCAAAATTCCTGAATTCAATAGTGAGTATGGTATTCCTATGTTTGTGTAAAGTCAGCAAAATGTTCAGTAAAATTTTCAAGAACAGTAAATGCATAATATAACTGTTAGAGTTTCTTTGTTAAGGTTTTTTACTGTAATAATTTATTAAATAAAAAATTAACATAGATAATACACATTTCACATTTAAAGCAACAAAAATATTTAGGAGAGCCAGAAAAATGATTAAAATTTACGCTGTAAGAATGATTGAAATGACAATTATGTTATGTGCAAATACAAATCAGTAATGTACAGCGTATTCTAAGGGTTACCACAGTGCATAGTGTTATGTAGTTGTAAATATGGTGTGCACGTCTTCTTTCCTGAAAATGAAACACATACCCTTTTTTCTCCTATACGAAAAATGATTTGATATTGAAGTGGATGGTGTTTTTTTTCCTTGAGTGTTTGTATCACACATCTAATAAGGAAAGATGACTGAGCTTTGGAGCTGTTGGTAGTGCGTATGTAGCAATTACAGTAGTATATATCTTTACATGCAGTGTTTGTGGCATCCCGGTAAAAACGTTGCACTACACACGGTACTAACAAAAGAAAAAAATTTGTTTTCTTATGCACTGTATGGACCTGCGTGTCAGGATTTGTTTGGCAAAGGACCAAAGCGTCGACACAAAATTTGGCTAGAATTTTTCAAACTGTTGGAAAATTCTTGATAGAAAAAAAATTATGTTAGTGCAGACCCTTGTTAATACATATAGGCATATCTTGCATACAGCTGTAAGTTGTGTTTATTTAAGTGAGTGAGAGATTTTTGTTAGCACTTAACATCGAGGTCTTTAGCGGTGGTCAGGGGTGTCATGAGGTGAAGGATGGAGCTGTGCCAGATTGAAAGGGCGGGGGAAATGGGAGATCTCTGAGAAAACCCGCCGACCAACAGCATCGTCCGGCATAATTCCCACATGCGAAAATCCGGGGACCGGCCCCGCTGGGAATCGAATCCGGATCACCTTAGTGGGAGGTGGATGGTCTGACCATTTGGCCACCGCAGCCCCTGTGTTTATTTAAGCAAAATGCAACTATGATGTAAACAACTACAACACAAAAGCTAAAATACAGTAATCGAAATGTTAAATGTTATAAAAGTGAACAATTTGCATGAAATCATTATAAAGAGTTACTGGATTATTATTATATAAAAATTTACTCAAGTTTATTTAGTATTTGTAGTTATTCAATATTTTCCCCTTACACACTTGTTTGGATTAGCAGGACTTCTCTGTATTTATTGTAACTAATGCATACATTTACAGTGTATGCATTTAGTGTTTTGCCTCCTGGTATTAGTTATCTGTGTAGTATCATAAGTAGGACATGGCTTTAACAGACGCTATTATGATGTTTTTAATTTACAGCCTCAAAAACTGTTTAATTTTTTTTACTCTACAACCCAGGCTTGATATAGTATGTAATGGGAGTTACGTAACAGTAACAAGGAATGCAGCAATGTGCTTTGTTTCATCGCTACACTGTAAGGACAAAAGTAGATTAATTTTACTGTTATATTTTGTATTACATAATTATAGTACAGTGAAACCCCTCATCCGAACCCCAGAAATCAGAAATCTCAGGAAATCTGAACAATTTCTTTTTTGACAAATATACACAAATAGTCATAAAATAATTATGTATATATTCAATATAGTAATCTTATTTTAAATAGTTAGTTGAAAATTAACAAAGAAGTACAGTTAGCATATATTACAATATGTTTCTGCATAAATACTTGTCATCCAGGATTGAAAAATGGCCTGCCTTCCCACCGCCTGCTCACCAGTCAAGGTTACTTACCTCGCTCGTCACGCGCCAAAATCAGCCCATCTCACTCAATGTACAGTCCTATAACGTAATGAGGGCTTGTTATTATGTTATAGATAGTTTTCTGGTGATCAGAACAAATTGAAATCCAAACAGGCTACAGCCCCAATTAGTTCTGATGTGAGGGGTTTCACTTTATATAGCTGGTACTTGAGTGAGTGAGATATATTCTGGTCAGTGCTTAATATCGAGGTCTTTAGCGCTGGTGGGGGGTGACATGATGTGAGTTTGGAGTGAATTGGGGGGGGGGGGGGGGAACGGGAGATCCACGAGAAAACCCGCCAACCAGCGGCATCCGGCACGATTCTCACGTGCAAAAATCCAGGGACCAACCCTGCCGGGAATCGAACCCGGATTGCCTTGGTGGGAGGCGAGAGGTCTGACCCCTCTGCTACTGCGTACCCTGGTGCTTAAGAATTATGTACTTTTAATAATAGAGAGATATACTTTTATGTAGTCTACAGAGTTTTCAATTTACAAGTTCTGCAGTCATGGTGAAATGTGCCACGGCACCAACATTAACAAGGAAAAAAAGGACTTAATGTGATTTTCATGTGGTTGTTGTGAAGTAATCTTTGTGCATGTCTTACAGGAAAAAATTTTTTTTCCTCTAGTCAAATACTAAGAGCTGTAAAAATATTCTCGACTCCGTAAATAAGACCATATCTCAGGAACTTAATCAGCTTGTACCATTGCCTGTCCTCCATTGTTGTGGCATACGTAAGTAAGTTAACTGTTTTTGTACAGCTTACAGTTTACATTGCCCTTATAACACGCACTAGGTAATAGGTGAAATCACTTCTCGTATAACGGGTGTCGGCGTAGCTTAGTGTTATGCAAATTAAACAAATTGTTAGATATTGGCTTTGAAAAAAGAAATTAATTTAGTTTCAATTTTTATTTAATTATAGTTTTTATTTACGTAACTGTCGCATACCAGCCACATGATGACTGAAAACTTAATGAAGACTGGGAATATTGCAACCTCGATGCCTACTGGTCTCCTGCACTGGCAGAAAGAATTTTAGAAAGTTTGGTTGAGTCTGAGAAGACTAAAAAAGAAATTATAGTAGAGGATGCTGCTGTTGCAGGTCATGCTGTAAGTTAGTTGAGGTGTTGTCATGACGATGGGCGAGATTAACATGCTAGAGTACAAAATTTTCTCATAGGTGGGCAGAATCATGTTACAGAACAGTATTCAGCCTGGACATTGCATGACCCAATGATCACTATTCTCACATGCAAAACCAGTTATGAATTTCTTATGCAGTGAGAATGGAATATATAAAATTACAATTTAGAATAGCATCCCAACCTCCCAGAACATTGAAGAACATATGCTTCTAGCAAATTTATGTAAACAAAACCTTAGAAACAAAACACTATTCAAAACTGATCTTCCCTGTTTATTTCACTCTGTGAAACTGGGTAAGAATAAATATTAATACAGCAAAAAATAATTATACAACCAGCCTCAGTGATACAAGCCTGCTGTTTTTTTTAAGTCATGATTTCTGAAATGAGGAAATAAAATAAATCTTTTCTAAGTTTTTACCTATAAAGGATGTTGCAAAATTGTACATCAATTATTTTTGTTGGACAATCTTCACAGCTAGAGGAACAAAATGTGGTATATGAACACATGTATTTTATTGGTAGCAGTTCATTGTCCTTTGTATTTTCAAGAAGGACTAAATGTTAAGTATGCAGCTGTGGGGCGTTTAATAAGAAGTTAATAATGGAGTATTCAAATTCTGTGTTAACTGTTGCAAATTTTTTAGATGGGTTTGCAAAGGAGGGTATTGGTAGCTCTGCATACTTGCATGGTTCCCACAATGATGGTTCCCAGGCAGGTGAACTTTTTAAGCAATCTGTCGCCGGTTTAGGGAACACGGAATCTTCCAACCCGCCACTTGAGACAGCGGATGCCCATGGCGGATGAGGTGTCAAGTACCGGTACCATGGAAAAGACTGCTACAATGCGTTCCACATTATCATGATCCACCCAGCATGCTATGCACTGGATACCTTGTATTGTGAACTGTAGTGCTGTAACAGTGCATTTTCGAAACAATGTTCTTAAAAAAATTTGTTACTTTAGAATTAAAAAGATTTTTTTGTCAAAAACATTGCCATGCAATTATGCAGCAATATGTATTTTAGTTTCTTTAAATTTATTTCAATCAGTGTTTGAACTGGTCTGTCTATTCACCCAAAATACAGCAGCTGTGCATGTTATTTAAGTGCGTAATAGTAAAATGTTATAGTTTTGTATTTTGGTGTCACTTATGTCAGTATTGCACATATTTTCAGGAATTTTTAATTGGGATATGTTATCATACATACTGGATACAATCAGAGGGCAGCCATTATAATAAGTGTCAAACTCATATGGTATGTTTAATAAAACCAAATGCTAAATGTATTGTGTTACAGCAAATTTAGAATAAGTTGTACTGACTAATGTATTTTCTTCTTATTAAACGTCTTTGTCAAAATTATTTTTGTCATGTCACAAACAAACTTATGTAGGCAGTTCGGAATAAGTGAGTGAGCACTCTTGAAAATTCTGCTTAGTTTGTATTTCATTCTGATATGTATCTTTTCTCTGCATGTAAACACTGGGTCATGATGGCAGAATGGTCATACCATTTGCTTCTCCCACCAAAGCAATCTGGGTTCCCCAGCGAGGTCGCTCGCCTGATTTTCGTATGTGGGAATTGTGCCGGGCGATACCGCTAGTCGGTGGGTTTTCTCGGGGTCTCCAGTTTCCCCTGTTTCCTCATTCCTGTGCTGCTCCATACTTACCTCGTGTCACCTCTCACCAGCGCTAATGACGTCAATGTTGAGCACTGACCAAAATATCTCTCTCATGTAAACATAAACATTGCTACATGCTGTTGTTTAAGTAGACCTGTATAATGATTACTACATGTATAGTATATTCCTCTGCTCAGAAAACTGCAATTTACTGTATTTACTTGTTAAATACCTACACTGGTGTTGAATAATTGCTACTATCAATAGTAGTCTTAAGTTAGTTGTGCTATTTAAAATACCTTAG
The DNA here is from genome assembly GCA_003012365.1 of Medauroidea extradentata. NCBI lineage: Eukaryota > Metazoa > Arthropoda > Insecta > Phasmatodea > Phasmatidae > Medauroidea > Medauroidea extradentata. The sequence continues at coordinate 15,743 of PNEQ01009417.1, forward strand.
AGTTCAACGTCTCTGTAATGTGGGTTTCTGTAAATCAACTCTTTAAGTTGATGCTCTGTACTCTTTCTTCCATTATTTCTATATATCCCAAAATTATAGAAATTTTCTTGATTGCCTACTAGTTGAAACAATTAACTTACATGAGTGTGCTATCAGAGTGAGGATTTTTTTTCCTTCATTGCATGAAGAACTTGATGGGCAGAAAGTCGTGATCTAAAGTCCTTCCCTTTGTAATAGTAGGGCGCTTAGGTTAAGCAGTATGCAGACAATAAATTTCAGTGTACCTGGCCGCATCACTTTTTGGTGGTGTGTACTTAGTCAGTTTTGCATTCATTAAGTACCTCAATAAGTTCATGAATAAGAGTTTTACAGTATGTGAAATAGGTACATACATGTCACTTTCATTTGATTTTATTTCAAATGGCGAGGAAACTATTGTTAAAGGTTGAAGAATATGCAGTAACAACTAATAATATTTTTTCAACAGTTGATTTTTTGTGTTCACTTTATTCTGAATGGCCTATAATAGTGCTGTACATCTATCTGTGCAGTGTTGAGTACTATTGGTACAACTGTTCTTTATAAAGTGGATTTTGTTGTTATAACTTATTAGTATTACTCAGTTATGACATGCAATATTTGTTTCAGTTGACATTGCCTGCTTTACTTAAGAAGAAGAGACGACCTCAGCAGTACAAACTAAAAGCATTTGTTGGAATTTTGTTCCTTTGCATTGTGTTCCTTGTTGGATTTGCCCATGTCTACTATCACCAGCAAGTTCTTCAGGTTTGTTCGTAGATGTGAAGTTTATTTTAAGACGTACATATTAACATTTGAAATTGTAAGTACTGACCTGATACATACTACTATGTGTTGTTTCTGCTAGGCCCCTGGCCCCACTTGGGCAAGCCACTTGACACCGTTGGTACGAGACGTCACTGATTTGTATACTGAATTGATGGTTATGAGGGTGGGCGCCAGCGATACTCCCCAGTATCGCACTTCGAGACTTTCTTATCCCAGGGGATGGGTGTTTTGGTTGCATGCCTAGTGATTGTCTCGTTCCAGGTGTGGAGATGGTTTGGTTTTACTTATCTGACATGAACACAATTATATGATAGGGGCGAATAGCATGAAAACAATATTATCCCTTTGCACCATATTTGTTACGTACTGAATACAGCATGCCTGAATGAATTTTATGCTCCGTCAGTCCAATGTGTCGCGGTGGAAGGAAACCGTGCTCGCGCCTATATGTTCTGTATGAGTTGAATGCGGGGTTGTGCGGGGTGCTCCCACGGCATTTGAAAATGCAGCTTCTTGTAGAGCAGAGAACCAATGGCCGCTGTGATGGACCACGGTTTTGCTTGGGAAGTTGGCGTGGATGATGGATGTATGCTGCTGTTCCCAACTATGCAATCGTATGGTCGAACCTATCCCCAAGGTACGCAATGGTATGATGATGGTTGGCACAATGACAACGATAGTGGTACTCGCTGATGAATGTGGCTATACGCAAGAAATGAAATGCAACTTACGTGAACTGTATGCAAAATGATGTAGATGTATGAATGAATGCACAATGTCCCTTCGTTTACTCTGCAATGATGGTAATGGCAGTAATGGTGATGATCACGTTGTTTCACAAAACCGACCGTAAGATATTAACTAATGCATGGAAATGATACATAATTACGTTACTGAATGATACAAACATGCCCTGACACAATTAACAATTAAAAACACTGAATAATCTTCATCTTTTGCTGATGACTGCCGATTACAAAGTCCCTAGCCATGTGGCATGAACAAAGTGCACATGTGGTTTTAAATTAAAGTACCATTTACAGTAATAATAATTAAATGAAGTAGAATGGCACTTGCCAAGGAAGTACTTGGCAAAAAAGTGTATGAAAAATGATGATTCGGTGTATTAAATAACCATGGTTACCTACTTCAGTGAAACAACGATAGAGCGTACACAGAAAGCGTCTTACCTCGCCAGAAACCTGCGATGAACTGCGTGAAGGAACATGGCCGCTGATGGCTCATGGCCTATCGCCGGGGCGTTCACTTCTGGCGCCACACACATGACTGTTGTATTTTAAATGAATTATTACGTTAAATGTAGAAAAACAGCACCGAATGAAATATACATTGAAAAAACAGGTTACATATGACTCTGGTATTAAATCCCTTAAAAATATGTTCATTATGGTTTTAAATGTTCAAAATCAGTTGGCCAAACCTCGGAACGTTTCCGGGCGGCGGTTTGAATATCCATCTTGACCACTTTGAAAAAAAGAAACACTAGACATACATAATCAGTGACCCTGTGGAAAAGAATATATGCAAACCACTAGAACACTAAATTAATATAATATTTCATGAGTCTGTGGTCATGCATATGCTTATTGTTATGGATTAATGGTGACGTTAATGGGCTTACTGCACCTGCTGGCCCTTGGCCGGCTCCAGTATAAGGCCGGATTTACACATTGGCCCAACGCCCGACCTTGGAAGGAATTGACCAACGTGTAACTGATGCTTGGCCGATCTTAGGATGCTGTTTAAGTGTTGGAAGCATTGGCCATTCATTGTCAGTTTTTCGCCCAACGTCAAAGGGGTTGTTGACTTGGACTTTTACACTTTGGGCTATGTATTGGTGTTGGTTATGCATTGGGTTTGGTTGTTTTCGTCGATTCGTAGTTTGAACTGGAAATTAATACTTAAAATGTGGCAACATGTGCATGGTAAAGGATAAAATATTTTTGTGTCTGTATTCTGCAAATGTACACACAGCATAAAAGTTTTCCAGCAACTTCCCCATCTGTTCTTATCCTCCAAAGCCTTCGCTTAAAATTGACGATATGACTGGCCAAGCATGAATTGAACCAGTGTGTAAATGACGGCTGGTCATTCCTCTGTCATTGGCCTTTTTACCTTCCAAGATTGGCCTAATCTATTGGGCCATTGTGTAAATCCGGCCTAATAAATATACAAGCTCTTGAAGATTTTGAACTGTGAGTGGCAAATGATTGTAATATCTGGAAAATTTGTTTACCTTATTCTTTCAAAACAATTTGTTAAAAGAAAGCGTAAAATTTAATAATATTATAATTATTATGAAGTAAATAAAGATGCACCGGAATCAGGCATATGCTTAGCAAGATATTGTTTCTACCCTGTTTTGCATGTTGCATAATTTTATTGTATCTAATAATGTATTACTATACTGATGTGACGCGGGTGCGTCTGTGTGGTGGTGATAATGATGTTAAGTCCCTATTGGTTGGCGCTAAAGATGTGACGCTGCTGCGTCTGCTGTTGTTTGTTGTTGTCACTGTAGTGGGCGATGAGGTTATGTGGCTTGGCGTGCTCCGGAGAGCTCAATTTGTTCAATTAAATGGAGACGGAAACTATTATTGTGATTTTACAAATTAAACACACAAAATAAGGCAACTGTTTGTTTATTTTCAATTTTACCTTTTACATTTCCTTCTTACTTCGTGATGATTCTAAAAATGACGGTTTGGTACTAAAACACAAATAAATGGTTAAATGTCCGGCGTTACCATGCCCGAATTTGATTAAACAAAACAAATGAAATAAATATGAAACAACGTCCGTTCCGACCGAAAGACTGACTGACAACTGTCTCGGGCCAGCGCCCGGCACCAACACGACCACAGCGGGCCACCGCCCGAGATTGACTGACTACTTCCTCGCGACCTGCAGATGTCTCTCTCGCTCCGCCATCACTACACGACTGATAAACCCTCGACGGCCATGGTAACTAATAGCGCACCATGGCGGAGTGATACAACAGTATCCAAAATTTAACAAAACCAGCAAAATTACCCAAAACATGAAACAAAGAATTCCAAGATCTGAATTTATAGTTTTTACATTGAAATAAAATTATTTATGCACACAAATATAATAATTGGGGACAAAAGGTGCGCAACAGCGGAACTACTTTCGCTGCGCAATACCAAAAGCAAACCCCCGGTGATGGCTGACCTACGTGCGTCAACAACTTACATCATGGAGAGAATTCCATGAAGCAAGCGATCAACCACAACGTTGGCGCCAGAAATCCTACAGCCTGGAGAAGCTTGCAACACAAGAAGTTACTTCACCAGGGAAAATGTAATAATATACGTACTAAAATTACAGAAACTCAAAAATTAGTCAAAATACAAGAAAAATATATATGAACAAAAATAATTTAAATTTTACTATGGTAAATTTGAAACCAAACAAGCCAGGAAAATAATCAAATGACTCTACTTTATATTTCCCGACTGTATTTTAATACTTAAATTTTGAAATGATGAATTTAAACTAAATATGTCCCCAATTACTAGGTTATTGAATCCTGTTGTATCATCTGACAAACTCATACTGAAAACAGCATATAGCCTGTTATGAAAGATTTACACTAAAATTTAAATAAGAGAACAAAAATACTTTATAAAGATTTAACGAAGATGGGGAAGTGGCTGAACACTTCACAACCCCCCAATTAATATGAAGTTTTTTTTGTTACACAAAAATAAATGAATATTAATTAATACATACATCAATACCAAAACCTCTCACAATGACTCAGAATTAATAAATATCAATCACAATAGCTTAACATTAATCACCACTCGATCAAACATTGACTTTCACAACACATTTTTTTTTGTAATGCAATAAACCAAGACAAAAATATAAAATTTCTAGCATAACTTCAAACCCAATTGGTTGCTATAGCACACACTGACATACCACCAAAAAAAAAAAAAAAAAAAAAAATAAACAACAACAACTAGATAGAAACATTTAAATTATTACATGTAGCGTATAGTCGGATATCTCTGAGCCTGAACTTACTTTCCAAATACCAGATTATAAATTTGAGTCAATCTGGCACAAAATTATAAGTAATTCAGTTGCACAAACCTAAATATATTTGCCTTTTATTTCCTTACAACAGGACATTGTTTACATGTATGCATATGCAAAAGTTTCTCAAATAAAATCATTTTACCAAACTCATAACATCACAAAATATTTTCAAATACCTTAGACAATATGCACTTTTTCAAGACAACAGGTTTAAACTGCTTACGGGGAGGCTGCCCAACAACACACAGACTACACACCATTTTGATCATCATGCCTTTTGGACCACGACAAAGCAGACACCATAAATTTAACCCACATAATACATTTTATAACAACGACGAGAAACTTCACAAATACAAACAATTATAGTGCCTATTGGTACAACGATGAGGCAAACATCGTAACTACACCCAATCATCACACCTTTTGGTACAACGACGAGGCTAAATATTATAAACACATTTAGGGTACAGCCCTTTGGAACAACAACGAGGCTCCCTAATCCATAAAAAAAAACAAATTACATCACATAGTAAGCTTCACACATGCATATCACCTTCATCGCAGCACTCCCTTCTCTTTAAGCTCTGGCCATGGACGGCCACTCAAAGGTAAACATCTAATCATACAACCTTTTTCAATTGCAAAATTATAAAGATTACCATGAACTTTCAGAAATTACCCAGTTCGGGTCTGGTCACAAACACACCTCAGATATTAATTCCAATTTCAAACTCATTTAATATTAGGCTCAAACATTAATTTCCAATTCATAGAGGTACTGCCAGTCATCAAAACAAAATAAAACATCAGTATCAAAAAAACAAAATTTATTAGCCTAATTATCTACTACCAAGTTACTTGATTACAATCTCACTAGATTATTATTCTTATTGTGCTAGAGCTTTGGTGGCATTCAGAATTAATTTGGAGAAAATTAAATAAAATGTCACAATTACATAATTGGTACACAGCAACAACTCTACTCTTTCATAACTCATCAATACACTTAAAGAATTCATAATATAAATTTCTGATGACAGTTGTGTTAATTTTCATAAATAAGACTTATTAATAATCCCAATTTATGACGAGCATGGCGCAGTCTCCTAATACAGTTATTCATAATAGAAAAAGTTAACACACAAAATTATTATTAAGGCTTCACAACAAAAACAACTTCAGTTGCGATCAGCACAAACACTAGCATGACACAAACGAACAAAAAGAAAAAGTCACGCGACACAACTAACTGATAGTTTTATCCAGTATAAGGCTTTAGTAACTACTAACAAATACCAATTGATAAAAAAATTAGAATTACCCTTAACTAGTACAAATTCCTTTAACCATTGCCATGCTTGCTGCCTAAACTTACTAGATTTTTTGTTCCATACGACTACTGTTTACAAACAACTTGAAGATCTCTCTTAAATAAATTACAGAATTATACTCTACAGGCTTACTTGAAATATAACCTAAACAAAACAATCTTGATTATACATGACACTACAAAATTAATTATTTAACTCCATAACAAAAAAAAAAACATTTTAACTCCACAAATCTCTTTTTGTTTACTCACTCATACTCTGCCCTTCAGCAGGTCCCACAATCACACTCTCAACTTTCTTTGCCACTTCTCAGACCCCTTTAGCTTCACCTTTCCTCTCAACCAACCCTGCACCCCCCACTTCTCAACACTTCCCAGCTCTCTCACTTCCTTGTATAGCACTGTCCTCTGTGCCACACGTTCCCAACAGCTCTCTGCCCCCCCCCCCCAGTACATCATGAACTTCCAATTCCTCACTATTTCATTATCTTGATCTGCTGCCCCTGCCCATTGGAAGGCTCTGTCCATCTCTGCTCTTTGTAGCCTGAACCCATGGCTACTAATTTTGCTACATTTATTAGGCCTGGCTTCACCCTTGTAAACTTCTGTCCCACTTGCCAACTCCGCCGCACTCTCAGTCTCCTTAAATCCTTCACCAACATCCTCACTAATATCTTTACCTTTTACTGAAATCTTCTCTACTGCAACATAATCACTAATAACTTCACTGTTTACCAAACCTTTAATTTAAACATTGATTTCTTCTACCTCAACTTTACCTTTTTTCACCACGTTTATCTTCTCTATCCTTTGGCTTACTTGTACTATTTCTGTTTGACATTCCAAAATGTTTTGGTTTACAGCTACCTCTAACTTCCTGACTGTCCTCATATACACAATTTATTTCTACCAAGTCACCTTTCCACCTCTTACTGAAATTTTCTAATGTTTTATTATACTCCGCAAACATGTTCCGAAACAAATCCGTTACGTCCTGACTAGCCATGTCCTTACACTTATAGCTCACTAGCAGTACTGATGCATGCAGGTCTAAGCCTACCCCAAACCTAACCTTACATTTTATTTGCAAGAACAACAAACAAAACAAATTACTGTCTCATTAGACCACTACAAAAAAAAAAAACAGAACAATCTTGAACATGTCATCCACACTAAAATTATGTTCATTAGGAGACACTGACCTGAGTTCCATTGCTTTTAGGGTGAAACTGTACCTTCCCGACTGCGGCTGGCCGTTGTCTGGTGCTGCCGATGTTAGTTGTTGTTTCCGCGAAGTCGTGACTCGTTGTTCCAAGTGTCCGGGCCCCCGAGGTACTTAGGTTCACTCTGTCCCGGTTTGGGCGCCAGTGATGTGACGCGGGTGCGTGTGTGTGGTGGTGATAGTGATGTTAAGTCCCTGTTCGTTGGCGCTAAAGATGTGACGTGGCTGCGTCTGCTGTTTGTTGTTGTCACTGTAGTGGGCGATGAGGTTATGTGGCTTGGCGTGCTCCGGAGAGCTCAGTTTGTTCAATTAAATGGAGACGGAAACTATTATTGTGATTTTACAAATGAAACTCACAAAGTAAGGCAACTGTTTGTTTATTTTCAATTTTACCTTTTACATTTTCTTCTTACTTCGTGATGATTCTACAAATGACGGTTTGGTACTAAAACACAAATAAATGGTCAGATGTCCGGCGTTACCATGCCCGAATTTGATTAAACAAAACAAATGAAATAAATATGAAACAACGTCCGTTCCGACCTGTAAGGTACTTGGCCTACCCACCCTATCCCTTTCTTTTTCTAAATTTGTTTGTTGTGCAGAATTGTGGTTTCATGTTGGCATAAACGTAACGTAACCGTAAACTTAACTTCCGTAACTTCTTAAATACGTTTATACACGTTTTTCGGCGTCAGCATATGTCTAATGTGATCCCGAGATGCTTCGTGGGGCACTAGT
>PNEQ01009418.1:7916-24090 GCA_003012365.1 Medauroidea extradentata
TTGGTTTACTGACAACACTGATGCTCTGAAGCGCCAGTAAAATCGGTAATCTCAGTAAACGGATGTAGCCTCGCACAGGGTATCGTCATCAACCGACCATCAGTGACTATCAGTGCCGTCAGCAATTTCGGAACCATAGCTGACATTACTGAAAACACTGGCCAGTGAAATCAGTGAAAAACGGAAGGCGGCCTAGGTATAATCGTCCGCCATTTTGGGTCTTTCGCAGCTACCGCTAGCAAAGTTATGCTCGCGCGCCCGAAAAATCACAGAAACCTAACTCATCACCAATCGAAAACTATTCGGTCAATCGACTTAAAAAAAATTACAGAGTATAATTGAACTATCTTGTCAATGACGCTATTCATTAATTTTCTTTATGACAGTTATTTACAATGTAAAAAAAAAGTTTAACAATGGCATGAAAATTTTTGACCGGGAAATGCAGGGTAAAACATAGTAAGCGAGAAACTTTTTTGTATTACGAGATAGATGGGGGGTGTCAGTGGACGAAACTGAAAGGATAGTATAAAATTAACATTTATGCCCCTCTCGACGAGTTACGCGAATTGCTGTTGTTTTGGCGGCAGGTTGAAGATAGAATATCTCTGGCGCGAGGCGCCGCGCCGTCTAGCTCAACGACCTGACTACGAATTGTTCCTTGGTTTGTCTTCATAGTATTTAAGACATTAATTTTATCTCTACATTTTGTATTTATTATAACGTATGCAACTTTCAATAACTGATTATAGGGTTATGTACAAAAGTATACATTATCGAACATAAACAAATTTACAAAATCAAATATTGCATAGAAAATTAATGCAACATCCTTAATTTCACTAAAGATAGAGTTTGAAATCTACAATTTTTTAAAAATTAATTTAAGAATTTTGACTCTTCCACAAAATTGGCGTAGGCCTACATACAACTGGAAATATATATTTTTTTATTTACTTAAAGGCACATTTTCAACAATTGATAATAAATGCATGAAAGCTAATTCACCTTATGTCTATACTATTACGGTTTTTAAAGGTATTATAACTCATAGAAACACAAATATAATATTTTTAACTTTGTACTATTTGTTATGTAAGTATTCATACTAATATTATCGAGGCTGCAGTAGTAATAGAGGCAGTATCACATTTAAAAGTACAGCTTTCATTCAATTGATTTAACATTCTAAAAAAATTCAGTTTGTTACAAATTATTGGTATGTAATAACAAATACGTTTGTATTTTGCGTTACTAATGCAAAATCCATTATTACTAATCGGACAGATCGCTGCATCTCTATACACTGTTGCTAAAACGTTAGTTTGAAGATTTATACGTAGTGTGTCCTGAAGCAGTAAACGCAAGTAGTTGCTGCTAATTAATTTGTTTTTAAACTGAATTATTGAGGTTTCAAGAAGTTTGTTTACTGATATGAATTTCAGATTTGTTTTAAGTCAATCTACACTAAAATTACAACACACTGCCTATCATGTGACGGTGTGAATAAATTATTTTTTGTACTGTAGCTGCCCTTCACTTACTCTGTGCAGACAGTAGCCACGCTGATTTATAGCGTCAGGATAGGCTAATAAATACAAATCTTTCGTCACTATCTTGTGCAAGTGCTACTCTTTCTTACAATACGACTAAACATGTTAGTTATAGTCTATGACTAAATATCTGAAACGTAGCATGCTTACTTTTATGCCCATTAAGCCAAGCTAACAAACACTACATTTCTGTAAATTTGTGGAAAACAGTATGGAGAAGTGCCACTAATTTACTGTAGCGTACCTCGTAAATATAACACGCGGTATCTTACTCTGTAAACATGTTGGATATAAATTTGTATTTAGAAGTTCTTTCCTTTCTACTTTATGTTTGTAAATAACGCAGTTATTGCCCAGTACAGTTAATGCGGGAATAGTAATTTCTATTCTATACCTACATTATCACTATGGATATTCATAATGTAGGAATTTCCATTATCAACTAAATACTTGTGAGAAAAAGGTTACATACAAAAGCCTAAGATTTACAGTGAACCTTGTTAATAATACAAACCATGTAAATATACAGATCTCATTAACACTAATTCATTTTCGTTCCCCTAAGAATGAGATGAAAAATATAACACTAACTTAAACGCTCTATGAAAAGTTTTTGTACACCACACAACGCCAGAGCCACGACATCCCTGCAGAGGTTCCTCATTCATTGCGATAATTCGGCAAAACGTATCTTCTCCCAGAAATTTGTGGCATGTGTTTTACTATGAGCTGGCGCTTCAGAGGCAATAATTAAAAATAAAAGTTAACGTTCGTAAAGATCTTTATATAAAAATAATGTAAAAAGTTCGTAACAATAAGTAGGAAAAGGAATATTTCGCGAGTTCAACGGCATGTGTGTAGGAATGCATTTTCCTGTTTATACTCAAGCCCCGACCATTTATCCACGAGCTGCTACTCACTGTAACAACAGACAATGAACTAATACACGGGCTCGAGTAGGCATAGGACAGTGGATTATAACACGCCGTTCACTGAACTCGCGAATTATTCCTTTCCCTAACAATAAGTGATCAAAATGTGTGTTTTCGAATAAGGGTATGTCCATGAAACAATATTGTTCGAAACACATTAATTTCTTGACTACATAAAACATACACTTTGTACTTATATAACGGTAAACAGATAAGTGTAGTTTATTATACGATTGCTGTTTATTGTCTTAAAAATTCATGTGACAGTTGCGGCAGATCACAGGTAGCTCTTTAAGGGACAAACTTGGTAATGTAAAGGATGGAAGTTCTAATCTAGGTGTCGGTTCAATTTTTTTGTTATATATTCATTTGGGATATAATTGAGGTTCTTTGCTGTAGTGGACTTAAACAAAAATGTAAATAAAAATGCAATATGCATCGCACCACTTCTGTGAAAAAAAAAAGTAAACTAAGTCTTAGTTCCAATTTGCATAAACAATATTCTTTAAGTGACGAGACTGTGTTAAACTGTAAGCAAAATAACTGCGCAAGTTGTAAAAAGTGTGGATATTTTAAAAATTAAATTAATTTTAGTCTCTCGTCCACTGTAAAAAAGTGATTCGGTTTAATGCTCTATTTTAGGTTATTGATTTATAAATAGAATAAAATAATTACAAAGTTTTCTAGATATCAGTGAAGAATAAAAAAATTCTGTAAACCATAATTTCAAATGTATTCAATATTTATTTTTGTGATATTACAAAATAATGTGTAATTTTAGCTTACATCGTGGGTGACCAAATTAAACTATAAAAAAAAAAGTAAAATATTTGGTACACAGCATTAGTTAAATGTATGTAAATGAATAACTGTTTTTAAAATATAATTTGTCGAATTAATCTTTCTGAACTAAACTACATTTGTTGGATTCAATCTTTTTCCCGGTGTCTTCCGGTTTATTAATGTTCGTTGGCTACTTATTTTTAACATTTACATATTACGTTACAAAAAGTTCATCTCAAACTGCTATATAAGATTTTATGTTTAAAGAAACAATTAAAAAATATAAAAGTATGTTATGAATTCTATTTCTATTTAAATTCAAACCTTCATGTCTAGAGCCAAATAGAAGCATTAGTTTGTAAATCATGTCACTGTATTCACTGTTATCCTGCCAATTGAGCAAATATGTTATGTGAAAATATAAAGTATAAACTTTACGAATAGTTTTGTTCTACTGTGGCATGTTGTTTTATATCTGAGACGGAAATGTTTGGAAATGCAACTATAACTGAATTATATCAAAAAACTTATTTTCAGTTACATATGTGTTGCGATTGAGTCCACAATATTGCTTAGTTTATAAAATATATATATATATGATTATATAAACTTTTAAATGGAACTACCACGAATCCTGTAAACTATTAGGCTTATAGACAAGAAGGCGCTTGTAAAAATAGTATTTTATGTTCTACGTTATCTAATTAAGTATATAGTAAAAAGTAACATTACAAACTAGAAACTTAGTAATAAATATATATATATATATATATATATATATATATATATATATATATATAACTGACATTTACATTGTAAATGTTGTGTAGATAAACTAAGAGTGAAGTTGTGTTCGCGTCGTTGAGCGAGACCATGCCTCGCGCACGAAATATTCTGTCTTCTACCTGCCACCAAAACAACAGCGATTCGCTGAAATCGTCAAGAGAGGCATAGAAATTTAATTCATACTATCCTTTTTGTTTTCTTCGCTGATACCACCCATAAATCTCGTATAACAAAAAAGTTTCTCGCTTACTATAATTTACTCTGCATTTTCCTGTCAAATGTCAACATAGCATTGTTAAAAATTTTTTTTAATAACACGATAGTTGCAGAAAATAAATTTGATCTACATTATCATTGGCAGCATAGTTCTTAAATGCAATATAAAAATTTTTAGTACATTTGGTTGAATAGTTTTAGATTTATGATGAGTTTAGTTTGTCAGGTTTTTGGGGCGCACGAGCAAGCATCGGCTTGCGCTAGCTCCGAAGACCCAAAATGGCGGACGATTATACCCACTCTTTATAGTGCCTTAGGATCTATATTGAGGTCGTACTATAGACTCAAAGTTCCAGCGCATGCGCATAATGCTCATTTAACTATAGTACAGCCTCCTTCTAGGCTGTTTCACGACGGCTTATATCTCTCTTGTCTCGCGCCGAATGAGTTTACTTTTTCACACGAACCCTATAAATAATAGCGTGATATTTTTCTTTATTGCGTTAACACCATACGTACTTAAAACAATTAACTTGGCGCATAATTTGCTTAAACAATGCGTTTCTGCGTGTTGTAAAACGTGGGTTTCACAAGTGAGCACGATAATAGCGCTACCTATTTTCCAAGTTTAGAAACATTTGTCTCCGGGTATGTCGAACTTGGAAAATAAATAGACGTTCGTGTATTACGTAATCCCGGAACTCCTAATTTATTTTTACCGCATATACTGACTGTGAAAGTGATTTTTTTCAATCACTTATACATGTAATTCTCGACCATTTCAGGTAAGAACGTCACAAAATGGCGTTTTTGGAAGAACGTCGGTATATGCTACCGTGCCGCTATCTATCAGACATCTTGTGAACGTTCGTACAGTTGCGCTATCTGTCTGCTCTGCACGCTACTAGTATCTACGTTCTCCTACAAGTCATCAACGTCGAGGGAATGTTTTTACGTTAAGTTATATAAAACTGCGCAATGAATAAATACATCTGCTTATTCCTTCTTTCTTTGGTGAATAATTTACAAGGGCATTTTACTAGTAAGGAAATGCCTACTTTTTTTTTTCCATTAAACGCTACGCAAATCGGGCTATTCACTTGTGAGAAGGCACTCGACAGCTCGGTTTTCTCTTTTATTTAGGACAAAGGTCGATCGTATCTATTGTTTCGCAGCGTTTTTTTGATCGTTAAGACGTCTGCCTATTGATATAAATTTATATTTCAACTATCACTTGCGTTATTTTTCCGTTAAATGCTACGGAAGTCGGTCTATCCGCTCGAGAGAAGACACTCGGAATCTCGATTTTCTCATTTTTTGGGGACAAGGGTCGGTCATATCTACCGCTCATCAGTGTGACGTCTGGCTACTGATATCAATTTATATTTACATTATAACGTTAATTAATTTCCCGCAAAACGCTACGGAAGTCGGGGCCTAGAGACACTTTGCAGAAAAAATGCAATTTTAAAATTTTCTGTTAAGGTCGGGGGGAGGGGGGGCAAAATAAGCCGCTATCGAATTTACGAAGGTAGCGATTTTACGAATGCGTTGAGAGGAACCGTGAGTATTCGTAAAATCGGGGGTCTAGTGTATATTTTGGCCACAATCCGTTACACAATTTGTTTAATATTCTTAATTTTGTGCGACTAATTGTGGCCTAGATATACGTTAAATATTCAACCGCGATGCTTGTACTGAAGTGCAATGTAAATAGAATTAACGCTATAATCGCACATTTTACACTTTTCTTCTCAGAATGTAAAAAGAGTGATATATAATATAATCCAATATGGCGACTGATGTCCCACCTTAAAATGCCATTTTGGAAAACTGCCTGAGCTAATATTTTTGCAAGAGGAAAATGTACTCCCAAGTAACGTCTACAATTTCTCCCCACTTGAACATCCTTAACAAGGAATTTCTTTGGAAACGGTTTCCAAAGGTTTTCTTGGTGAAAGTACAGAAAAAATTACAGAGTCTGAAGCAAAGGTGACATTTAAGCTTTATTTTAGGCCGTCTGTAGCTAGCTGCAACATCTACAACTTCTACACCCAAACTGCAACATCTCGTTTTTCTTGCCGGAAGTGACGTTCTGGTTGTTACAACGAAAGCTTTTAGGCGGCAGATGTAACTGCAACATCCACAACCGGGTGCTACAACTTATATACCACCTATGCTAGGTAGAGTAATTTGGGTGTAGAACTTGTACAACAAAATTTGGTGCTGTTCTCGAAACATTTTGTAAGTAGTTGAGTATTTTAAGATGTTGGCCATTCCAGTTTTGAATCAGAAATAAGAACTTCTGATATATATAGTTAAAATTGTATTCAGTTTTATCCGGGAGGTGTGTAAAATAAAATTGCTATGTGTATTGCTACTTTTTAGTAACGTATTCAGGGTTGTGTTACACACTACTTTGTATAAATATAACTATACTAACTCGTAAAACTAATACAATGAATTTAAAAATAGATATTCAGTTTCCAGTACATTGCTTGTTATGGGTGTTGGACCCATATGTAACATATGAAATGGGCACCTGTATCAAGGTTGTAGGACCTGTAATATATCTAATGTACTTGCCTATATTACAGACGTAATTTTAACTTTAACATTGAATACCTCGCTATAGTTCTTATATTATGTTAATATTTGGTTACTAAATAACGTAAATAATTGTATTTAAATCTAATATGGCTGTTGACATTTTCTCTTTATAATATTTGTTTGGAAACCACCTAGTATCGATTGTAAGTGCAGACGGTTAGCTAGGAGATTTTGTTGTGAGTGCTTTGGAGTATTATGTGGTAGGAACGTTTGAAAAAAGAAAAGTTCTGGAATGGACATGGGGAAGACTAGCTATGCTACATCGCGAGCCTAGAAAGGCCAGATTTTATACCTACGACCTGGATAGTTCGAGAATCAGAGGTCTATTCTTGTGATGAAAAACTGGGACAAGCGGACAACGAGGACCTTAAGTGCTGCAATAGAAGATTATTCACGGTACTGTGACTTCTTTCTATAGCGACACTTTCTATAGCGACAGAGTCATCCTGCACATCAGTACAAGAACGAAAGAATATAGTTTTGGAGAGACAATTTATTCTATATCTGTACTAAGGCACGACTCTCTCGCATGGTTCTCGGTACATTTGCCGGAGGTAGTTAGTTGATACCAATTCCTCTTATTTTGATTCTTAAATCCAGGACAATTTATGGTTTCCTTTTGAGCGTTAATATCCTTCAATTTTGTCGACAGCCACAAACTATTACATTTCATTTTTTTCTCTCTTATTACAATATTATTTTTATTTATTAGCATTGTCTCACGTAAATGTTTTGAGCAATTTTCTTCCCTTTTCTGTAAACGAATCCACAATTAAATTTTCCCTGATATTCTGTGATTGATTTAGGTAATGGATGTTAAACTTAATGTAATATCTTTCTCTGCATGCATTGGTAAATGTTAAATAATTTTTGAGCAAGCTAGCCGTGGTTGAGTCTCTTAGAGAAAGCAAAACATGATAACAGTTTATACAAAATAAGTATCACAGATTAAAGAAAGTGGCTTGCCCAACGTACAGGGGCTAGAATAGAGGAAAGATTGCAATTAATTTTGTTGAAACATGCTTGTAGAAAACGCTGTAAATTCTAGGAGAAACAAATGGCTTCTCAGAGTGCTTGGATAACGCAGTAGATAGTATTGTATACTACGCCATAGATGTGGGATATGACTGATCGTGACACAATACTAGCACACGTAGACGAAGCCATAGAGGCAGTTGTTCGTGCAAACGTATCTGATAGCGGCAATATGTCTAGCGCTAGTTCAACACAAGAAACAAATGCAAATAGTGAAGTAGTTAATATGGCTGATATGATGAAAATCCTTCAGCAGTTACAAATTAGTCAAACTAATCTGCGTGCAGAATTACAAATTAGTCAAATAGGTTTGCAAGAAAACATTCAATCGCAGTTACAGACAGTACAACGGAACATTAGAACTGAAATCACAGAAAAACTCCACAACCTAAACCTGGATATTAGTGAATGGATAGGGGCGGTAGAAGAAGAAACACAAAATTGCCTATCCTTAGTGCAATCTTCTACACACGAAACCAGAGAAAGACTAGATGTCGTAGATAGGAGTATAGCCGAACACAGTTGTGAAATCAGTGACGTCCAGATCCGACTAAACAACCATGTGGAGGAAACGCAACAGGCTATGAGCGATTTCCAGAAGAACTGCGTAAGTGGTTTAAAGGATCTAACAGATTTGAGGGTTAAATTTCACGTAGGCTGGAACACGTTAACCTCGAGTCGGGAGAAGCTTGTGGGGATCGCCACGTAACTTTTCTTCGACCAAAACATACCGAGGGCACCGGATGTTTAAGCGAGGAATTGTCAGACACTACGGAGGCTAGGACTGAACGAACCTCACTACCAGGGTGTTCAACTGCGGGAGTAAACTTCGTAAATTTTCCCACTCAAAGCTTAAGCAGAACAACTCTTGTTCCTAACCTAGCTGCATTATTCCATCACCCTATATAACAGCTAAGTAAGACAGTACCTAAGTTTTCCAACTCTGAAAACGAGAATCCAATGGAATTCCTGAAAAAATTTGAAGAATATGCTGAAATGTTTAATCTGGGCGATATAGAACACTTAAAATACCTAAGCTTCTCGATGAGGAATTCAGCAAGTTATTGGTGGGAGGTAGAAAACTCAACAGTAGTGATTACGCTACGTTCAGAGAAAAGTTCGTGAAACAATTTTGGGGCCCACGTACCCAAGGTCTAGTAAGGTCGTTACTTCACGCAGAACGATATGACACTAAGGGCAACAAGAAAGTGGACGAACATATCAGTGCCATTTTTGAACGTAGCAGGCACCTAACTCCAGAGATGTCTGAAATGGAGTTGATTTCAATGTTAACCACACACATGCCCGTACCTTACCAAATTGCTCTGGTAGGTAAATACAATCTCAAGTTGAACGAGTTTAGAGAACAAGTAATTCTAATCGACAAACTCGAGCAACAGATGCAGCAACAAAACAGGTTGGATTATCGAGACAAAATTTCCGGCAACGCACGTTTCCAAGGCAATGCGAGATTTAATCGTGACGAGAACGAAATGCAAAGTCGTCAGATTAACATAATGACAAGATCTCGTGAATATAAGTCGGACGACGAGGCAGGCTACCGGAGCCGACGGGACAGTACGTTTTCCGGATCAAAAGGCTTTTGGAAAGGGAAGAAGAGAAACTGTTACCATTGGCGTCGTCGGGGAAGTCAGTCACCTCGCCGGGATACGCCTAGGTCAAAATCCCACAGTAGAGAAAGTCGTCGAAGCAACAAAGATAGGCGTGACCGGGGTAGAAGTCCCTCAGACGGTATGCTGAGACGTAAAGAGGCAGATCAAGTCAAGGGGCGAGAGAATGAAGGCTACTTCGAGCGACAAAAACCATTGAACCCATCTGCACTAGAATTCCTGTCAAACTGCTCGCCGACACATGACGCACATTCCTCGCAGCATGGGATTGGTGCGTTAAACTAGGAACGACTGACGATGATCGTCTCCGGCCGTTGGTCGAACGCGAGGAGAGTTTTCAGGGGACATGCACAATTGAAACCAAATGTAAATTATCCAGAGAAAATGACTATGTGAAAATTGAATTTTCAGAAAATGTTTTAGAAAATGTACACGAAATGGCTGAGCGGCACGAACAACCAAGGAGGAAGGGAAGTTTGCTCGTAGAACTAAGTACTTTGTTTTGCAGCGAGAATGACAGAGAATTTTTACTAAGTGAAAACGATTACATGGAAGAGGCAAAATGCGAAGTTTTATGTCCGGAAGTGAATTTGAACGTATGCGGACAAATCATAAATTACCGTTGGTGGAAATAGTAATGAATCATACAGTGCTTGTCTTGACAAACTTCTCCCCGTTCGAAATACTAATGAGCAAACAGTCGGAGATATACGATACCCTGGTCATACCACATTGTGAAGAACAGAAGAGTGAAGAGATAGACGTGAAGGATGAAATCAAGAAACTTGTGAAGAGTTGGTTAATCGCGATGGCGAAGAGAAGGTCAAGATATGTCAAGAGGTCTAAGACGAACAGTTTTAACATAGGAGATTTAGTCTTGATTAGAACCCATCCGATATCACAATACTGGGAACATGTGACGAAGAAGCTATGTTTGCTGTACGAAGGGGCATATAGAGTTAAGAGAATTATTAGACAAAATTGTTATGAACTGGAAACTCAAAGACACCCGAAAAATAAAAGGCCGATATAACATCACACAACTATGTCGGTACACATCAAGTGAAGAGTAAATCGTCAGATTGTGATCCAAGAAATCATATTATCGTCTACTCTAATACGTGTAATCGCCCGAGTACGTGCCTGATTAAGGGTAACATCGGATGACGGAATTTGTGAAGGAATCAATTGTGATGCGAACATTTTGGACTGCAGTAATGTTGTTGTGAAACCTTAGTAGCCTGATGGCTGGTTTTATGTATTTGTACCTCGACTTTGTAGTCGGGAGGGTTATTCACTTACGACGTTTGGTTATTTGTCGCATATCACGATAAAATAAATAATGAGTTGGTGTTACTTTATTGGGATACTATGGTGAGGCCACGTTTATGACAAGATATTAACTGATTTGAATGGTAATCTGATGAACAAATGTTTGCTGTGTGGTGTTAGCCTAACTTATAAATAATGATACCTTATTAAAGCAATTAACTCTGGAGGTGATGGAATTTTCGTGCACGTGATTTCTGGCTAATTTATTATTTCTGAATGTTTTATTCCTTGGTGATATGGTTAAATGTGCATTTCTCCTAGTTTGTGACTTTCCTCGTCGAAGGACTTAGTTTCTTTATTTCTCAATGTTCGCCCGTCTTAACATTTACTTTCATTTCATTCCACAAAATATTTATATTTGTAATGCAACTCATTATTATTTTTTCTACAAAGAAGAACACAGTTTTCTGCTTATTGTAGATTTATTTCTCCAGTAATTATACACCTACACGTAAATTTTGTAGGGGGGTAATTAACAAATAGGGTTACCTGCTGGCGGGTGTACTGATTATTATGTGATTGAGTCTGTCCAAACAACGGATTCGAGTGTCACCGAGTAGGACGGGAATTGCGTTTATGCCTTCAAAACTTTGCTAGGAGGAAGTAGAGTGTGAAGAAATGAACTGCGCTGGAATTTGTGATAGAAATTTCAAAAATATAAGCTTTACAATACTAAACTTTCCCTAGTAAAGCAGTAATATTTAAGAACTGAATATTTGTGCTACAGTTAAACTCTCGTCAACGGGATGTATCACATGCTGTTTGGCATGGGGCTACCACCATCATGGAGAACGTCGAGCGATGTGACGGCACTCATGCTGAGTGCTGATGTAAGTGGCTCAGCTGACTTGCTACTGCAGCTCGTGCTGGGAGCTGGAACGGTGCGTTGGCTGCCGTCTATGCCTGCACTGCGGGTGACTATTTTCTGGGGCAGCTCTACTACTTCTGGATAGTACTTCGGACGCTATGTCAAGTAGGAGGAAAGTTACGATATTCACGTTGTTTTGTGACGAACTAATTAACATCAACATGAAGTGCTTAAATAAAATTTATTTTTGTGTGTTGTGTTAGGACAATGATGTGATAGAACTGTTAACGGAAGACTTTGAGTGAATTAGAATTCAAAGGGAACATTGTACTTGAGAGTTAAAGTTATAATATGTTTAAATAGTCGAGGTTTATACCGTTTGAAACTTGGTATTCCCTCTGGACGGGAATCATCTGTAATGTATCTAATGTACTTGCCTATATTACAGACGTAATTTTAACTTTAACTTTGAATACCTCGCTATAGTTCTTATATTGTTAATATTTGGTTACTAAATAACGTAAATAATTGTATTTAAATCTAATATGGCTGTTGACATTTTCTCTTTATAATATTTGTTTGGAAACCACCTAGTATCGATTGTAAGTGCAGACGGTTAGCTAGGAGATTTTGTTGTGAGTGCTTTGGAGTATTATGTGGTAGGAACGTTTGAAAAAAGAAAAGTTCTGGAATGGACATGGGGAAGACTAGCTATGCTACATCGCGAGCCTAGAAAGGCCAGATTTTATACCTACGACCTGGATAGTTCGAGAATCAGAGGTCTATTCTTGTGATGAAAAACTGGGACAAGCGGACGACGAGGACCTTAAGTGCTGCAATAGAAGATTGTTCACGGTACTGTGACTTCTTTCTATAGCGACACTTTCTATAGCGACAGAGTCAGCCTGCACATCAGTACAAGAACGAAAGAATATAGTTTTGGAGAGACAATTTATTCTATATCTGTACTAAGGCACGACTCTCTCGCATGGTTCTCGGTACATTTGCCGGAGGTAGTTAGTTGATACCAATTCCTCTTATTTTGATTCTTAAATCCAGGACAATTTATGGTTTCCTTTTGAGCGTTAATATCCTTCAATTTTGTCGACAGCCACAAACTATTACATTTCATTTTTTTTCCCTCTTATTACAATATTATTTTTATTTATTAGCACTGTCTCACGTAAATGTTTTGAGCAATTTTCTTCCCTTTTCTGTAAACGAATCCACTATTAAATTTTCCCTGATATTCTGTGATTGATTTAGGTAATGGATGTTAAACTTAATGTAATATCTTTCTCTGCATGCATTGGTAAATGTTAAATAATTTTTGAGCAAGCTAGCAGTGGTTGAGTCTCTTAGAGAAAGCAAAACATGATAACAGTTTATACAAAATAAGTATCACAGATTAAATATAACTATACTAACTCATAAAACTAATACAATGAATTTAAAAATGGATATTCAGTTTCCAGTACATTGCTTGTTATGGGTGTTGGACCCATATGTAACATATGAAATGGGCACCTGTATCAAGGTTGTAGGACCAAAATTTAATTTTATTCAAAATCGTAATTCACATAAAACATTGTGCATATTTGCTTAAAAAATGTGTTAGAACTGGATGTTTACCATCAGAATTCATCATCTGCATAGATCTTTGCCTGCATTCAAATATCTCACACTCAACTGCCCCAATGCGCTCCGGCAGACCCGCACTTCTTAAAACTTTGGTCTCTGGCCATCGACACTCACTACACCTCTTGGTGTAGATGTTGTAAATGGTACAACCTGCCTGAACAAAGCTTTAATGTTGAGTCTCAGATGGAATCCTAGATACTTTGCAACCAGCAGAACATGAAAACACCATGTATCTTTCTTATAATTATATCGTAAGACGTTTTTGTGCGATTCCCTAGCGTAAAAACTTTGAAAAATATTATTTGCGTACTGTGAAGGCAAGTGAGAACACATGTGAACAGAAACTAAGTTGGAACACTTGGACTTTAATTACAGATCGATGGAAGACAAATTACAACAACATATTAACTGTTCTTACCATTCCAGCGAATATTCCGTAGAAATAACTGCAAGACATATTATTACCCACTGAACACGTTCACTATCCATGATACTACACACAACAGAAATACCCCCGTAATCCAAGGCAAATTTATTAAAACAGGAAAAGAGGTGCTGACTGTGTATATGTTGTCCAGGATAAACTGAGCACTGCTTGCAATTTTCTGTGAGCAGTTGTGTCTCCATCTTTACTATTTTGTATACGAAAACTTCCACATAACTAAAAATTAGTGTAAACATTTCACAACTCACATAACTTTACTTCTGTATCCACAATAAATACATTTTTATTATTATTGTCGCTGTTGGGCAGCGCTCACTTTAAAGTGTATCTACCACCTATAAACTAAAGAGGAGTAGAGTGAACAGATATTCTACATATTCTACTATATACAGGATGGCGAGCGACCGGGAAAACCGGGAAAGTCAGGGAATTTAAGACGTCTGGAGAAGTCAGGGAAAAGTCTGGGGATTCTCTAAAAAAAAAAACCTGAAATTCAAAATTTGGTAAACAAACATTTCAACGTACCATTTTATTGGTACATATACCAATTTTCTAGTTCCATAATATATTTTCCTACCGATATTATAGTTGTGTCGAATGGTGGATTTGACGCATGGTTCCAGTTTTTCGTCGCAATTACAATTTTGTTTGGCGTTTTGTACCAGAATTTTCAGTGGTTCCCGCCAGTGTTGCCAGACCAATGGTTTCCCTGACAATGTGTTGTGATGTTTTCAAGTTTCCGCATTGGTAAAAAATTACTCTCGCGGTATTTCTTGCGTACTGTTTGCAAAATGCCGTAAATTTTAATGAATTTTTAGCACAATAATATAGGTTTTAAACAGTTGTGGTGTTTTTCTCAAGAGTTCATAGTAGAAATTGACAGTGTGGACTTGGCAACATAGGATTCTCAGTTTGCTTTTGTTCTTACCATGCTGCATCCTGATATGTTAGTTAATCATTGTCGGTTGTTCATTGTTTACTTGGCGCGGCACGAATATTTTTTCTGTGGTTCGTGCGAGTATTAATATCTTCTGATCATGTCTGAAGTCCGTGGATTTACATTTAAATTGTATTTTATCTACTGTACCGCGTAATAGAGGAACACACCTGAACTTTTTGGCTCGTGCAGTGACAAAAGTGTGTTAAAAAGTTACAGCATAAGGCATAACGTGATCTCGTGTGTGTTTATGAAAATGGTTAAGTGCATTAAAAATATCTGGAAATGTATGTTCAATGAGTGTTATTTCCACATGTAATTAGTTTAGGGAAAACAGTCACGACAGGAAAAAACAGACTGTATTGGTTAACCGATCCTACGTCTATTAAATGAATCGTGAAGATCCTGGTGATAACTCTGCAAGGTCCTATTGGTGCAATGTTAATTTTTCTTTAAGCAAAATGTGCAGGCATTCCGTTATGAGCCACATTGAAGGCAGAAAACCTTAAGCAGGCTGGGAGGTTAAACTGTGAAGGTAGGCCTAAATTATTATTTTCAAATCTGTACCATGTGAAACAACAATGTTTCCAGATTAGTGTCAGAGCAAAGAAACTTAAGTTACAGTAGATAAGACAGATTTTTACATCACAATTGGTCTTGCGTCGTATTTCATGGATGAAATAAATTAATTGCTAGAGAGTAAGAAAGTTGTAGTTTGTTTCGACGAATCATTGAACAAAGTTTCTCAAAAACAACAGGTGAACATTACAGTATGTTTTTGGGATTCAAAGAGTGATGGCGTAGTGGCCAAGTATTACACTACTGTTTTCAGGCCACTTATTAAATGCTTTTAATTCTGGTATTGAGAGCTTTTCTTTCCATAACTTCACAACAACAGCATTTTAAAAGTGAATTGACATAAGTAAAAATTGTTGTACGTATTTGAATATTCCTAGGACTTTGTTGCTTTGTAAATAATGAAGATATTGTTGCGTGCCATGTACCTGGAGGCCAGTGGTCGGCGGCTGTTTCGTAACACCTTGAGGGCTGGCCGATGATTCAAAGCCCGGGTGGCTCATAGTGGGAAAACCGCCGAAACTACGTCATAGATGCCTGTCCCAACTGCGTCTTAACCCTTCGAGGGTGGCCGACGTGACTACAAGCACATCCGAAACATGATGAAATATCTATTTTTATACCCCTGTAATGCGGGGAATAACCGACTGTCTGGGCTAGTATAAGAGCACAGAATCGGCACATTTGAGGGAGTTCGCTATTGGAAGTGCTAGAGGAAGGTGCTACTCCTGTGGAGAGAGACTGGTGAAGACATCTTGGTGACGTCAAAGTCTACTGTGAGGCGGCAGGGGGCTACCTTCGGAGCAGTGTTTGGCGATACAAGAGGACTGCTGCGGCGGGCTGACAGGCGAAGAGGAGGTGCGCGACGGGAGTCGAACAGAAGACCTCA
>PNEQ01009419.1:0-23991 GCA_003012365.1 Medauroidea extradentata
TTCTCACGCCAATCAAGTCTAATTATAATGTATGTATGAATGTCAATAAGATCATAAGTAAATATTTTGAAGTGTATTAAATACAGACAGGTCGAGTTCGTCATATGTTCTTTCACTAATGTTGTATTCAAATACGAAAATACACGGAACTACGTACAATAAATCGCTACCAACCATACAAGCAGTAAAGTAACTCTTGATAGTGGTGATGTATATGCAGTAACGGCTAGTGATTTTTTTCAAAGGTTAAATCTTTAGTGCTCACTTTATTCCGAATGGCCTATATCGTATAGTGAGTGTACCCGAAGACACGATATCATGCCGACAGCAATCTTCTGAACTGAGGGTTTGTGCGTATTATTGTGTATATAAACAATAGAAGCGACGTAAAGGATTTCATTACCTCGCCTAAAGTTTGCGTTGGCATGCCTAGACAGGCCACCGTTCCTCGCTTCTACAGAGCTGCACAGTTGGGTGTCGTTGTACTGTCGGCGTAGACGAGTGCCGGCGTGTCATCTCTCACCAACATGAATGTCTACGAGCTCTTCAGTGTAACCAACTGCTCAGGAGACATTAGACAATTTGTTTCTTGTCACCCATATTTAATCATCTGTTTACAAACTAAATGTAGAAACCATTTCATACAGGATATCACGTAATTCACGGACACACAATGTACCAAGTGAATCTGATATAAGTTGTATACAAAGTAGAAAATATTCTTTGAAAAAAGTCGTAAGGCTTGGTACATCCAGCAGCCGCTCATCACCTGATATCAGTACGTGTACTGATTAGGTAATATATCATTAATTTTTATCTGGTTTTAGTATATCTTTATGTGAAAATAAATGAGTTCATTATATTCACGCGTATAAAAGAACTCAGCCCAAAATTGCATCACCGACATTATTAACTAGCAGGACATGAGAAATACATGGTAATAACCATTGAGCTTTTCTTACTTAGCTATACATTTGGTCTGTAATGTATCAGCGACTTTAACCAGTCCCCACGAAATATGACGATATTCTTTAAACTATTTAGTGGTTCAAGTATTCGCTAATTGTATATTTAATTTATAAAAGTACAAATTTTTCATCTTACCGTTGCATTAATAATTTCGCGTATACATAATTATCAAAATTCAAGAGGCTGTTTTAAATGTCAGTTACTGGTCACCAGTAAATGTCAGCACCAATGTGTATAATCGCCAAACTGCGTTGAAATTTCACTCCGAGCTTAAGATGTATTTTCCGCAATGTCGTTACATACATCCATAAAAAAACATTTACGTGACATATCACAGTTTTCAAGAACATCATAATGTTGGCGAAATATTTACTAGCAGATTTGTGTTTTAAAAATGTAATTCGTGAGAAAGTAGTTGGTTCGTTAGAAGAACGAACATGATAACCAGCCAAAGTGACATGTTGAAAGTATCAGGGCAATGTATATCGACTTACATGTAGACAGAAGTGAAGTGACCCATACCAGCAGCACTCCTGCGCCAGTGGAAGGAAGTGCGGACCAGCCGGAAGCTCAAACGGGCCGTCTAAGACATCCGGCGACACCGCAGCGAGAGGCGGCTCGATGGCAGGATAGTTGATGGTTTTCTGAAGAGTAAGAGGGGCCGTCAATCTCGCACATGTCTCGTGCTTGTTCAGAGAGCGGGTTGACGCGCCCTGAATGTCTGACTTTCACGTATTATCTGCACTCTTCCTAGAATTCACAAGGCTTTTATTCAACATCTATAATCTTTCCCCGTGCAGAACAAGTATTATAATTAACAGTTAATTACGTTACCTTTCCTAACTGCACCACATCTGCAAAAAAAACCTCGTTATTTGAGGCATATCAGTTGAGAGCATTTATGAAATGGCGGAGTACAGTGCGAGACCATAAGTATGTCTAGCGAGCATGTTTGAAAACATGCTCGATGCATACTCTTGAGCCACGGTTTGTGTACGTCTGTGAGCACGGAAGTAGTGATGTAGCGTTCCCAATTAAGAGCGTGCATGAAACACGCAAGGAATTGTGGGAGCGAATACGAGTACATGTGCAAATTATTTGAAACACAACCAAGGTAGGAAAGTAGGCCTAACGTAAACGCGTGTGCTGGCAGGGAAGGCTATATAAATAGTTCAGTTCCAAAATTACCCTTGCCCACTTTCACTAAAACTGAGCAAATCACGAAAAAGTTATTTGCAAGCCCATTCGTGACATGGCCATAGCCGTTTTTAAAAGTGTGTCTGTTATTGAATAATGCGAGTTTTGGAAACTATCATCACGTCAACTTTAGCGTACATTTAAAAGCTACACAAAACTGTTCAGAACTAATTTTTTCCTTGGTGATGGACAAGGAGAGTTTTGGAACTGGACTACTCGTGTGGAATAACCAAAATCTTGTATCGATTTACCTTGAGTTTAGGTTGGTACGTCCCATTGTCGCCAACGTTGCCGCACCAACGCCCTTGCTCTAAATCATGCTTGTGCCCTGTGAGACAAACGTCGGCTTCTCATATTCCGCTGACACGACGGCGTTTATGCTCTGCAGTGCAGCCAACTGATTTGAAGACACGATGCATCTGTGAGCATTGCAAAAGCACTTATACCTTCTAGCCGGACGTGTCGATTTAATTCTACGCTTAGCTAAAAACCGCAGGGTTAATTAAATCCTACTACAGATTAGTAAGCTCTATGTTGCTGGTTTATCAAGGTACATATTTCGGAGCTAATTGAGCTGATATCGATAAGAAGTAAATTTTATTATAGTGTTTATAGAAAGAAATTCGTTCTTCGCGAATGTTCCGTTAGTAAGCAAAGTTCTCCCTATAAATACGTCATACGTGTCCCTTATTGATACTACCGCAACAAGCGGCGAGAATTAAAAAATGTATTGTATTATCTTCATAGTTTGCAATATAATTAACATTACCCGAGGTTATAGGTTAGAACATATGGCACACATTTAGCGTAGTTCGTGCGACGGCAGGTAATAGGCAGAGCATTATGGATTTTGCATACTGCATTACCATCTTAGCGCATTACAGAAACAAGTTGCAACGCTTTGAAACCCTGGTGTGAAGTCTAACGTGCTGCCATCGCTCACGACCAATCCCGATTAGCTTATACACTTGGCATGATGCTTAAGATGTACATATTTAGTAATGGTCAATGTGTAAACTTGGAAGCATCTAGGTATATAAATGAACAATTACCAACGTAGTGCATTCATTCTATAGCACTTAATAGCGAATCCGGTTACAAGGCTCAAGAGTATTAATTACTATTTCCTGTCTAGTCAGTTTAATTAATACTTCTTTCCTGGTGAAAAATAATTTTGCTCTTGCAAAGTAAAGATTGTTATCATTTTATAAAAGAGCTTCATTCATAATTGTACCTAACCTGAGCTTGAAAATTTTTTTATTAAAAAGCCATCCAATGTAACAAATTACACTAAAGATTTAACTATAACAAGCAAGGGAGTTTCAAAGTGTCATACAATTTCAATATGTATCGAAAAATTGTTAACCTTACTGGGAAATTGAAAAAGACATACTTTAAACACAATGTATAAACATTTAATGTTTAAAGATTTCGAATTTTCGATTGGATTCACACAACGAAACAATTTATCACCGTAGTCTCCAACAAGATGTAAAACAAATTTTTTGTGTCATCCTTTAAAGCTTTGTCTGTCTCTGAAATGCTAGTAAGCCGTGCAGTTCAGATGAAAGCACAGGCAAATATGCAGTGGTTAATGCGTTAGCGTGTTGCGAAGTACGGCATAATAACACTTTCCGGTTACAGTCATTGTTTAGTAACAATTCTTAACTCTACATCTAAGCATTTATAATCCTGTCACTGTTACATACCTGTAATTCCGTGTGAAATCTTAATAATTGTAAATATCCACTAGTGATTTTGGGACGTGTCCGAATTAATCGAAAGACTGGAAAACATTGTTTCCCTGGTTACGCTATATATATGGTTGTGTTGATTATTGTAGTGGCATATTGTTGCAACACATGAAATACATTTTGTTCAACCGTGATTGAAGAGGCGTTTATTTTGTTACTGCAAGTGGGAAAATATTCTGCCCTAAATACAAAAACCTATAAGTTTATGTCATCAATTACTCCCCGTGTCTTGTAAATACTAACCGAAAAATATTTAAGTGGTTAAATTAATTTTATTATCATTGTCAAACTTATTATAATATTTTTTTTTCTGTTTTGTTTTCATAACTATAATTGACCATTTCTCTATAGTGGTTTTTTTTTTCACTTACTGTTCCTTAAGGCTTTCAATATTATAGCTAGCTGGAAGTTAACAGTTTTTTTGTAAGTTACTGATATTTTAGTTATTGTGTTGGCCACGATGTGTGACGCTGTTCGGGTACTACTAGACCAAGCCAAATAAAGCGGTTCGAAAATATTCAATAATCACTACCGCTTAAATACACACGATATTTTCTGACTGTTCCATGTGATTTAGGAACGTATAAATTGTCCTGTCACGCCACCAAACATATTTTGATGTATCGCTCACGAGTTAAGTACTCAATTGTGAAAGCACGGTGATTTTATATGCATGGCTTAAGGGAGCGTTCCGTTATTATTTATATCAATAAGTTTACTCAGAATATACTTATTATTTTGTTGAGGAGAAAAATTTTTTAATACAATTTGAATAAATTTTATGACTCAAGAACTGTAATACAATGAAATTGTCTAAATTTCCCCCCCTTCCTTAAACTAACTATTTATGTTAATGGTAACTTTGAGACTGTCCCAAGAAATTCTTACACAGACTGCCTTTCAGAATATAATAATGTACCAATGATTTTTTAATTGTAAATATTGTCTGTTTCGTGGATGTGTCACACATAGTCTACTAAAAGCTGATTTCACAATTCTGTGACGCATTGGGATGCGTTGCGAAGCGATATGTCACGACGAGCTTAAACTAATTCAACAAAAGCATATTTCTGTTGCAGAATATCGCGAGCTATTGACTTATGTATCATACGACGAAGAGAAATAATCCAAAAAATTTACAAATATTTAATTTTAACATTTTTTAAACACGTATGCATCGAACTTCTTGGAGTATTATTGAGTGATATTGGCAAGTTTATTTTGACCAATATTTACAACCAAACAGCGTCGAATAAACCTTGGCTGTAAAATGCCGGCAACATGGGAGTATAGACTAAATTGTGGTATCATGTATTATGTTATCAACTACTAATGCCAAAATAAGTGTACGTCAACTTAAATGTTGTTAACTTACTTTTAATGATTTGTGATGCAACATATTTACCTGCTGAAATAGATTGCATGTTCATGTAACGCGTCAAACGTGATCGGACCATCGCTTTATCATGAAACTGGAAGTTTAACTTGTTTACATATGATCAACATAATTCATAGCAGTGTAACGCAGCATAGTTTTGTGAACTGGCTTTAGTCGTGTCGTGGGAGAGCAGAAGCAAGTAAAGTTGTAGTAGATCGTAACTCGAAGCAAAGATACATTATCGTAAGAGATAATTGTTTATCGCGGGAATACTTGACTGTTTGCTGGGTTTCAAACCACGTTAAGCTGTTAAGCTTATCGGAAGATTACTGGCTTTCGCTTGTACGCGAAGCTGTTGCCCTATTTTACTTTACCAATAAGAATCCAGCTACTGTAGCGTTTGATGCCTGTTTTTGATTTGCAGATAGCTAAGTTGTGTCAGACATATATTATCAATCACATGTGTTGCCATTGACTATAGCATTCTCAAGGGTATGTTGGCACAAAACATTTTCGCGATATACCATCATCTGTGAATGAAGACTTAACATTCATAAGAGGCTAAGTGTCAAAAGGTAAGTTTCTAGATAATGACGAAAACAGTATATTGCGACAAACAAATTAACAAGGAATTATCCAAATGAGTTCACATATTTATTCCATAGGAAGGTAGTAAATACGAGTAATCGAACAGTAATCAATACAAAACACTTATTAACATCAATGTATATTTTTTCAATGGACTAGAATGCGTTGATGTTACTCCATTCATCTCATTGTGCTGATATACGACGCGCACGAATATCACTAGGAGATAGCACTTAAGGTATGTCTTCGACCTAATTTTTTGGCACCTTTCTATGTACCTAACTCATTTTTGTCGAAAATGGTACTTAGCCCCTTTGGAATGTTAAGTCCTCAACTATCGTTCAACCAGAACATGCCAATCGTAACTGAAAATGTTAATTTTTAGATAACTATATGTTCTAACTCTAAAATGTGAGCAGCTTTAAAGATAAGAGTGTGATACCTGTAAGTACTGCAGGCCACGTTAGATAACTCTCTAGTCAACTGTCCCAAGTATCGTGTTGCACGGCTGGAAAATTCAAGTGAGTATTTTTGCATGTACCGTCGCCACTCTAAATTTGAGTCAGTGAAATTTTCATAGTTTCAGTAAGTTACAAAGTTTTCCTCTGGCCAATATATTGTTTTGTCAATGTTGACTTATTTAAGAGAGAAAAAAAGATCAGGTGACATATTGAATTAGTAAGTATTATTCACTATTCATTATGTACAGATTCTACCTCTTAACCTGTAATTTCAAAACTACAGTATAAATCAGTAACCAAAATGTATCTTCACTAATTTCACTTAATCTCAGTCTGCAGTTAATAAATAGCGTATAAAACTTATAATGGTTTCCATGCTGTTAATTTGCTCATTTTTAAAGAAGTGAATCACGTGTTTCGATAAATTACGTATTAAGGCGTATTTGAAATGTTCAGTATCGCTCTGTTGCACTCAATGAAGTTACGCTGCTTTTAAAGTTCAATCCCCCTACAAACAGTTACTTATGTTTATTACTAAGAAAGCTCTGTACATATTTAACACACATCATAGTACGCAAATATCGAGTAATTGTATTTATTGCAACTATACATTGAGACAGTGTTCCAATTAAGTGAGTCTTGGACGTTGACGTAACGTATTAAAGGTCATGGATTCGTTTCCCTGTTCTTTTGCTTTGTTTTAATTTAATATTAGTGCATGTTTTATTTATATCACGATATCATTCAGACAAAATTTCAAATACCTTTTATATAAAATAAGACTATTCTTGTACGTTGAAATTAGAATAAACTCTCGTTACAATTTAAATTGATGAAAATCTCGGATTCAATCTGTGAGTTGATTTCGCAAATGCAATCTGTAGTTTTCCACTAATTCTTGATGGAGCAGCTACAACAATCTGAATATGTGGAAAATCACTGGGAAAATGCGAGTATTCACAGTTTACAGTTTAGAGTGAAACTGCTGCTTGTTCTATTAACTTATGTAGAGATTTGAACGTTTTGAACTCAATAAGTTCAACTGAATTGCTGTTATATCTCTACATCTTTCTCTCCCACACACAGAGAAAAGGTGAAAGATGAGTGCTAATAATTTGACATAACTAAGATTTTTTTTTTTTTTTTTTGGGACGCACGTTCTTCCGAATACATAACCAAAGTTAACAGTTCACCAATTCACTTCGTGAAAATATTAACTCTTCAATTCCACATTAATTTATAAATCCAGGTATTCCATGCTAATTATATTTGCATCCAATTTGTGCATAAGCTGGACCATTTCTTGCTTCGTTACCACATCAAGTGACACGGGATTTGTGTTTGGTAATGAAGATAAATATATAATTAATGAGACACGGGTTTAATTAGATCAACGAATATATTTCACACACAGAGGAGACTTGGCAGAATTGGATACTGAGCCTCATTCTGTATCAGTATATGTCATGTGATTTTTACTTTAATAGGACACTCAGAAAAATGCATATTGGCAAATTTAAGGATTTTCGAAATTCAATATTTAAGGGAGTGAAAAGACCTTAAATGTGTTTCCGATTAACTATCGATATCTATCGAATCCTTCGGGATAAAGAGTTGGTTATCAATTCAAAATGTTACTTAATTAAATACCCATTTTATTCAGGATTACTGTATTTGAAAAAAAAATTTTTTTAACAGTTTTCAAGAAAGGTTTTCGAAAAATCCTTAATTTAAATTTCTGATGTTACGTAAGATTTATTTTAATAATTCCATTGGTTTAGGATAAAAATGGGATTATTTAAAAACACGTAATATTTTTTAAGAGCTCTTAATGACGAACATCGAAAAATGCTAAGAGTACTTTTTAGATATTTAACTAAGCATCATTTTAAATAAAAAATATCCTCACTAACTGAAATAGTTTAGGATATATCATGTATTAATAAATAACACATTTTACGGCTTTTCACCTCCTTAATTTTCGAATTTCGAAAAATCGAAAAATTTTCAAATAAGCATTTATTTGGGCAATATTATGAAGTCAAAAAATTATGATAGCTTTCCCAGTTAAGAAAATATCAGGGATTTTTTGAAACACATTTCACCCCATTTTCACCCTCTTAATTACCGAATTTCGAAACATTCCAATCTTAGTGGGTGCCTACGGGCCAACAGGAAGCTTCCCTCAACATTTCATGGTTCTAGGTCCAGCGGTTTCGGCTGTGCATTGATGAATGTGTGAGTGAGGGAGTGTGTCAGTTTGGACACTTCATTTTATACATTATGATAATAATAAGTAGTTACTTTCGCTCTGCCTCATACTAATGATTTTATTTTAAATCTCTTCCTCTGCATGGGAATTAATATTTACTTTGTAATGCCAGCTCTACATGAGCAATAACAGGCATCAGCCTTAATTGTATTTCGTGTCCGTCTTCCCTGCCAGTACACATTTTAATAATTTTTATATTACTAGCAGCCCCCCGCGGCTTTGCTCGCGAGTTATTATTCATTACTGATAATATTTACGTTACTTGAAAAAACCTCTTCGTACACCAGATTGGTACTTCAGTCATAAAGTGTTAGAATGACAAACCTGCAAATTGAGCAAAACTGCAGTAGAATAAGCAGCTATAATATTGTCCACGCGCAAAGCAGTCTTAAGTTTGTCCCGGTCACTAACAGCGACTTCACCTGGCCTTTTTTATATCACTGCAAAGTTGACGTTGTGGGGTAGTTATAGACTCTAAAATGTAAGAGGTTAATCGAATGAAAAACGTCTAATTTACCCTGTGCATAACCATTGGTGACGGTGCCCTCTATTACAAATTTTCAAAACAGTCACTTAAATTTTAATGGCGTTAGAAAGTTTTGGTGGGAAAAGGTTTCACGGAAACGTATTTGGTGCCCCAATCTTGCGATTACTGAAATAATATATAATGTGAGCTGATGTTGTCGAGGGACCTAAGTGGAAAGTGAATTGCATAATCAATTTTACCCCTTTTAAACGACTACATGCAAATTGCACTAATGGGATCTGCTTTGCAGTTTTTGTATGTTAAAACTGAACGTACGCACGCAGCTTTTAACGGAATTCGAGCACAGAACCTCACGGAATGTAGACCTGAGTCACAAACAACTGCGTCACGTAACGTCGAAATAAATTCATTAGAAACAAATTAAACTTAAAAAATATAATATTCGTGTCCTGGGCTCGCAGAGATTGTACAATACCACGTCTCGCTATATTTCTGTAGCATGAACTCCTGTATAATTTATTTTTCGCTGGTCGTACTTGCATTTCTGATCGCCTGCCTTAAAAGTTCACAAACTTAGTTTTATTCTTAACAATCAAGTTATCTCGTAAAGTAAAAAAAAAAACTTACATGTAATGTTTTATATACGCATCACTCTGACGCGAACAACACCTCAATATCTCTGCTGGTTAGATAGATATTATGGGTTTATTGAAATGGGAAATTTTTTTGCGCTTTTTCACCTTATTAGTGGTCGAATTTCGAAATACATTAATTTCTCATCGTAGACATTTGTATAAGTATCCAACTGAAGTGCAAATCATGACGGTAGTCCGTTCAGTCGAACCAAAATCGATCATATATTAAAAACACATATGACCCTGCACAGTACTGAGAGTTCGAATTTCGAAAAATATGAAAACTTTTTTGCGAATATTTTTGTAATCATCATCATCCTGAAGCAAAATTTTTCTGTATATCTCGACGGGTGTCCGATAGATATTGAAGATTTATCTAAAACATATTCAAGGTCTTTTCATCTCGTAAGATAGTGAATATCGAAAAACCTTTAATTACATTTTAGAATACTTTATTGGTGTCTTGTGTACGTGTAAAACACTACGATATCCCGTTGGGATAAATATATATCGACGATTAATTGAAAACAAACACCCTTTCACCAAGTTTCACCCCTTTTTACCACCTTAGGTGACGAATTTCAAAAATTCGTGAAATCATTTTTTCAGGTATTCGAGTAAGCATCAACCATAAACAAAAATCACGTCGCTATATAAAAATCAATGGGATCGATTTTTATCGAACGTGAATCTGAAACAGGTTTTACCCATTTTTAACCGATTTAGGGCCAAATTCGGAAAATATATTTTAATAGTGCTTGGGATAATTATAAAAGCATCAATTTAAAGCAAAGATCACTTCGATATCTCGATTAGTTCGGTAGATATAGAGGGATAATCGAAAACTCATTTCACATATTTTCACCTCCTTAATTAAAGAATTTCGAAACGTCTTGGGGCCCTGTCATAGACATTTGTATAAGTAACCAATTGCAATAAAAATCATGACGATATCCAATTGTGTTTTAAAGATATAGACGATTCATTAAAAAAACACATTTTGCCCCTTTTTACTACTTGGGGTCGAATTTCAAAAAACCCTAATACCACTTTTTGGGTATTTAACTAAGCAACATTTTGAATTGATAACCAACTCTTTATCCCGAAGGATTCGATAGATATCGATAGTTAATCGGAAACACATTTAAGGTCTTTTCACTCCCTTAAATGTTGAATTTTGAAAAATCCTTAAATTGGCCAATATGCATTTTTCTGAGTGTCTTATTAAAGTAAAAATCACGATGACAGGTCGCCGGGTTAGAGTTCTATAGACGTTTCTTCGGAAACACATTTACCCCGTTTCACCCCCTTAGAATCCGAATTTCCAAAAATCCCTTCTTAGTGCTAAGGGGAACTCACACAAAAAATTTCACGATTCAATGTCCAGTGGTTCGGGCTGCAGTTTGATATGTCAGTCAGTCACTGTTCATATATATATATATATATATATATATATATATATATATATATATATATATATATATATAACTATGGTAGCATCAACAATGTACTAATTACAGCATATCTAAATATACAACCAAGGCAACCAAGGGAAGGCAAGACAAATCGTGCCGGACGATGCCGTTGGTCGGCGGGTTTTCTCGGGGATCTCCCGTTTCCTCTGGCTATTCATTCCGGCGCTGCTACACACTCACCTCATGTCACCCTTCACCAGGGAGCCAATTATTGAAATGTTGCTAGATTATTCCATTGCGAATTTTCTAGAAGCTTCGTAATGGAATAATACATTTTGCTATTCTTGAATGAAAATAACTTCGAAGTGAAATTATTCCATGCGGAAATATCTCACATGCTCTTGGGAGTGGTGAGATGTGATTTCATAACGCCTTGAAGTCGGCAGCCATGACAATTTTGCTACATATTTCTACAACCTCGGTATTTTAATCAGACAAAATAAAGCAATAAAGTGCTGCAGAGTTGCCGCGCGTATTTTTAAACCGCGTCAATACTTGCCTCATTCATTGTAGGACACACGATCGTGAAAATGCATTGCTCTTATAATCAAACATGCAATCAAGGCCTCGCTCCTTAGTTTTGCCGTCTTTCGATGTATCTTTTCTACGCAAATTAATACATGTATCAAAAATTTATTCTTACTGTTTCAACACTTAAACATCACCGTTTGTATCATAATTTTTTTGCTGCAATACACCAAACGGATTTTCAGATTTTTGGCCCTGAAAAATCACATATTTTGTTGTCAAAATAAGCTAAAATGAAGCAAAATTATTTTTTGCTTGCAAACGGCACAAAATTAAAAAAAAAAAAAAAAACAACTCTGTGGCAAAATTGTGTATCGTATGACAGTACACAGTCTTAAATGTTTTTAAAGCATTTGGTTTAAAACATTTTCGAGTTATTTGCAATTATTTGATATAAATGAAAGATTATGACCTTAACGTTAGGTCTATGTAAAACGCAGTGTTATATGTATAATCAAACCAACAGCCTCAGTGATTGTGTAGCATTGCGGTAAAGGAGCTTGTGTTAATGCTCTATACAGTGTATTTCTGAAAATAGGTACGAGGTGCTTCAAGTCCCAATCGATTTTTTACGTGGCAAATTATTTACTCATTTCCAATTTTATCAACGAAAATAAATATTTTTTATCGTTCTAACGTAGTTATTCGAAGTTCCATAATATGTAGACCTACTGCAATTGTTATTACCCAAATTATGTATTGAAAATTTCGCTCAAGATATAACCAATAAAGCAGCAAATATACTCTTAGTTATTTCTACTGTTGTTGTGACTTAAATTTCAATACCTACCATAAGTGTGCAATACAAAAACAATCTTGCGTAAGAAATTTAAACTTTGTAAACAACCGAGCCCGTTTAAAAAAAATGTAACGTCGTTATGTTCATAAAAAAGAAGCAAGATGGCAGCAGTATTCTGAATTTGTAATGAAAATGTGCTCCGAATTAAATGTTTTTTGATAAAGAGTTTGTAACTCATTGTACGTATATAATATTCCATTACAAAACACGTTGCTTGGTAATTATATATATTTCCTTTCTAATTCCGTCTACACGCCAGCGAATATTGCGCACGAGTACAGAACGAATGATTTTTTTTTCCATAGGGCGCGTTCAGTGCGTCAAAGACGTTGTGTGTGGTTTTCACTCGCAGATTTCTGCCACGGGAGTGTGACCGGAAGTTCGAAACTGAGGATGATGTCACAACTAAGAGTGAGATAAAGGTTTCGAAATTTATAAACAGTACTTCGGCAATTCAAAATAATCTCGTAACAACTCGAGAATCAACCCCTAGCGCTGAAGACTCCGATGTTAAGCACTGACCAAAATCTCTCACTCACTCACTCACTATTGCGCCGCAGTTAAAAGTATGAGAATTCGGTGTTAGAGATTGTTCTCCAAAAATACGTTATTCGAAAAAATATTTTCGCGTTCAATGTAGGCGAAAAGTACTCCTCTAGGATTGCCTTTTTTATTTAATTGTCTCGAGAAACCTAAAATTTTAAACTGATATCTATAGCGCGGAATTATGTACCATGTCATCTTAAATTATTGGGAAAATTTAACTAATCGTAACTCTTAAAGCGTTCAAGTGCTGAGCTCTGAAATTCTTTCCATTCTCAATGTTCGTGCTTTTTTTAGACGCAGATGCACATAATATTGTGTAACTTTTTTTACTGTGACATCAATAAAACCCTAAGCTGGCCCGTTGTAATTAAGATGCTTTTTTCTTTTTGTAATTTTTTCGGCTTTCCCGTGAAATGAAATGTTTAGTAAGAAACGTACTTGTGTTCCGACTGGCCACTTTGCAGGGCTGCCAACGTCTCCAGCTACGCCTGTATTCATCATCCAGGCTGCTTCGGGCGGAGCTGCATTAACACGAGCCGAGAAAAACAAAAGAAGTAGCTCTGTGTGTTATCCGGAACTTCTTCTTCATCCTAGCCATTTGTCTGGGCATTTTTTAAGCGTAATCTCGCTGCTGTTATTTTCGCGTCCCTCTAGATGGAGGGAGAATTCATCGTTCCACGGAGCTTTCGACCCGCTTTCCACCCGTAGGGCTGTGTTGCCAAGTATTGGCCTCTGTTGTATTAAGGCTCGGTGTTGCCGCCACAAAGGTTGAAATTATTTTTGCTTATTTGAAATTCCGAGAAGAAAAAATGTGAAATTTGTCATTGTAGCGTTAATTACATTAACCGTTGTCACATTTAGGCTTGTGACAGTTTGGGTTTTTCTTACAACGCACACATTTTGTAAAAACTGATTATTTATTGATTCGTTGCTAACATAAATATTTGAGCTAGCAAAACGAATAACTGTGGCTAGGTAAAGGTATTGATTGTGTTTAACTACTTAAAATCTATATTTATTGTATACATACTATTATTTGTGTGTTTTGAATGTCATAGCGTCGAATGTACGTTTAAGTCAGATCACAGCTACCTTATTATCAATCATGAACTTTAAATGCAGTTAATTGAACTGTGTCATTTACTTTATTTCTTGTTTCCTATATATTTGTGTTAAATTAATAATTGAGTATGGTGTTTTTGATATCTTCTACATCATGGGGAAATAATTTTGAAACGTGATGACATTTGTGGAGACGTTTGTCTGACAGTTTGTTGGTGGACCATTAGTAATTGCACCGTAGACATCCACAAGAAGGTACATTTTATCAGTTTATTTATATATTTCTTTTTAGCTGACCGCAATTAGTAATACGGTTACAAGTAATATTTTTTACTCCATTATAACTGTCCAAATGATTCTGAATAATATTTTTTTATCATTACTAACCTCTGAATATTTAGTTGGTGGCCCTCGTTCATACCATAAATCTCTGAGTTATAACAGGCACATTACTCCACCTGAAACCTGTTTCTTTTTCTGAATTTGTCTCATGTATACTTCGGTCTCTCTGCCAGCTGAGTAAATCGAGTAGTGTAGGGTAGAGAACTAAATATATCTGTTTAGGTTCTTTAAGTTTTGGTCTCAGACCATTCCCCTACATTTGTTATGTAATTCTTCCTGTCTGTAGTAAAACATATGTTAAAAAACAGGGGCTACGGAGGTATTGCACCGTACGTTACAGTAGAAGCATCGCACACTGAAAACAAAAAGTTAGTACTCAGACAGCAAAATTATTTTGTAGATCCTACAAATTAAATTTCTTGGTGACCACAATATTTTAGTGGTAACAACAAAATGTGTATGTGGTGAGGACAAAAAATATTAGACTGTATAAATACTAACAATATGTTTTAAATGCCAAAGATTTTTTCGTGCACTTGAACTGTTTATGTGTATTTAGACCATAATCAGTTCAACATTTTTTTTTTTTTTTTTAATTCTTAACTTGCTGGATTGAATGCGGCCTGAATATATACTAAATGTTCCTGTGAAATACTTGTACTCTAACGCCAGGTGAATAGAATGCCCGCTATAATAGCGAATTTAAAACCTTTTTCTTCTCAAAATTGAAAGAGAAAAAAAAAAAAAAAAGAAAAATTAAATGACTAGTATGGCGACTGATTCATTCGGTCTACAACAATTTTTAACGTCATTTTTTTTGTTTTTACATTTGTACTATGTATAATATTTTAATTTTAAAGTGTGTCTAAATTTTATTCTAATGATTTTTTTTATTTCCTAAAGTTTTTGTGTAATGACTCGTAAACTTCCAAATTTGCATTTTAAGGCTTTTGTACGCCATTAAAACCAACTGACATACCAAACTGAAAAAAAAATACAGAGAATAACTATGTTGTAGGTTATAATGTTTCTTATATAAAAACATAAAATTAAATATGTTTGTATTTTAAAAAATGCTGAAATTTGAAATTAAAGTTATTAAAATTCGAGATCTTTTTAAATACAAAAAAAATGTTTTTTTTTGTACAGGTATTTCGTTATTCACTGTGTATATATATATATATATATATATATATATATATATATATATATATATACATATTTTTTTTTTTTCAGTTTGGTATGTTTCTTGGTTTTAGTGGTGTACATAAAACCTTAACATGCTAATTTTGAAGTATAAGAATCATTACTATATAAATTGTGAGAGATAAAATAATTTCATTACAGCAAACTTTAGTCACAATTTATGTCTAAAATAATTTTAAAAAACTGGTACAAATATAAATATTATAATGAGACAGTTGAATTTGCTGTAGACCGTGCCCACAAGACTCTGCACTATGTTTCGACAATCTTAGCACGTTCCCATACCCGCTCATAAATGACTTTTGTCCCCAGTGATGTAATTTACGATAAAAAAACCCATCGTAATTTTCACATGTCATTAACTCCGGGACCACACCAAACGACGCAGTATTTGCACAGGAGTTAACGGAGTCTCGCGCATTGGAAAGCCAGTTTCGTTATCGAATATATTAATGAATAGGAGTAATGTGATTTTTGTAAGGGTAGGCACATTATCGAAAAGAAATCTAAATACAACAGCAATAATTTTGTGTAGAAAACACACACACGTACACACACGAACTACACACACCTATGCACACACACGCAGATAATATTATATGTATATACATATATATATATATGTGTATATGTATATATATATATATATATATATATATATATATATATATATATATATATATATATATACGCATACAACGATTCCTACGTCACAGACTTTACAAATGCGCGCACTTTTCGTTTTATAGCTAAAATATTTATCTTCTTAAAACAATCTTGGTTGCACCACTTGTTTAAAATCATTGCTTGCATTACATTTAAATAACGAATTTGACGGATTTAAACTGCTTTGTTGTGCGCTGCTGTTAACGATTGGTAATTCAAGCATATTCATGGAACAGAGGCGCCTGTCTGCTTTAAATGAAAATTCAAACTTTGTATTAATATTTGCTTTAGCTATTCAGATCTGAATATCGATTTATGCCAATGTTAATTCCTTCAATACTTTTACTAAATGAAAACTCGTTGGCCCATGAAAATATATGTTATACTTGTGACTGATGAATCATTCAGAATACATCCGTTTTCTATACTTTCGCTCTTCAAGTCCGTATGACTCAGAACATTATGTTCAGAATTTAATAATTAATAAATATTTCTTACATTTCTTATTTCCAATAACTATTTCTTACAGTTTACACGTACACTAAAGCAGTATTATACTATACCTTTTTCCAGTGTATTTTATTTAGTTATTTTTAAGTCGTAAACAAAAAAACCGCGTTTTTCATATTACATTTTATGCTAAAAATATTTTATGTTTTACCCGCCCGCATCATTGAAGTATTATGTTTGTTGGATTTTTTTAGACATGAAACGTTACATTCAATTTCGTTATTTGGGTTTTTCTATGTCGTTTCAAAGTTTATATTTGTTTATTTATTTTGTGTTTTGAAAATATTTCTCATGCCATTATTGCGGGAAACT
Source organism: Medauroidea extradentata (assembly GCA_003012365.1). Classification (NCBI taxonomy): domain Eukaryota; kingdom Metazoa; phylum Arthropoda; class Insecta; order Phasmatodea; family Phasmatidae; genus Medauroidea; species Medauroidea extradentata. Next base: position 17,188 of record PNEQ01009419.1, read on the forward strand.
TCTTCTATCAACTGTATAAATAAATGTATAAAAACATGCATTAGTTCTGAAACCTCTATGACACCTGATAAGCCTAAAAATGGCATATACATTATAACATTACATGAAAGAGACTGATGTTCATATGTTTCGCTAGCTTTTTTAAATTTCTCACAAGTGAATTTAAATTGCCTAATAAAGCTATATTTGTTTAAAATTAGAAGTTGATTGAAATTTACAAGTGAGGTGCAATGCAACACATTGGACTCGGGTTCGATCCCCGGCTCCGACCATCCTGACCCGTATTTCATGTTTTCCGGAAATCGCTCCAGGCATAAGCTGATATTGTTCTTTAACAAGGTCTATGGCCGATTCCTTTCCCAGCTCCTATCATTGTATCAAGTCATTTGCTGGTCTCTCTAACGACCTGTCGAGACGAAAAGCCCACTTACCTTACCTCATGCGAGAAGAAAATCTGATATTTCCACCGATAGAGCTTATTAAAGGATTGTCTATATAACTGTTAAAAAAATATAACTAATGCGAGATGGCCTACTTGTAATCATTCGTCACATTGGAGATCTCATTTCAGACGGTTAAATTAGGTTATACTGCAATGTTAAATTATGGTTGGGAAATATCTGCCTACTTTTCTGAAAGTATTTCGAGAGAAATATTACCCTCTCTAATAAGAAAAATTGTTTCCCAGAGAATATATTAGCAGTGTGGGAAAAAAACACTAAACACTGGACCGATGTGTAGAATAACAATTTCTTTCTGATTCGCTGGGTTTTTCTAACTTATTTTAATTCTTTTGCTACGCTTCATTAACAGGTTCTTACTTACATAAGGTTTTTGTTCTGGCAGTGTAAATTCCAGTGATTGTAAAATAATTATATGTATACATAATGTTAATGGTTGACGTTTAAAACATCCTGTAACGCGATAGCCGACACTGAGACAAAAAAAAAATTGTCATAAGACACTTGGGGTTACAATAGTCAGGAAACGCCTTGAAATTGTTGATCAAACGTTGAACATATGGTATAACAGGTGCCACACATCGCTGCATCTGTGACTGCCAGGTGTACCGTTCGTGTCGCATCAAAACAATTAATTGTGTCCACTTAGCAATGTATCACCTGCGGTGCGTGTGCTGCTTACACGCAAAGTTGACTGGGTTTTTATCTGGTGTCTTCCGTAGTGTGTTTGTATATGTTTCCTGCGCATCAGCAAAGTGTTAGTTAAACACTAATGTGTAGCATCTGTGATGCCATACATACAACGTTTGGTCACCAATTTTACGGCGTTTCCCGACTATTGCGACCACAAGTATCTACATCAAATTTCTAATTTCAGTGTCAGCTATCTCACTACAGGATGTTTTAAATGATATTCATTAACATGTGTATGTATGTACATATATATATATATATATATATATATATATATATATATATATATACATACCATTTTGATGCTTAAATTGTTATTTTCTTGTTACACACGCCAAAGACAAATGAGGTTATTTCATTCTTACGCCGTTTAGTTTCTATAATGTCACTTAACAAAATGCTTACGTATATTGGTCTGTAAATACATACAAATCTCCGTGAGAGAACAATTCAACTGCAACCAATATTTTTACACGTACGTCTCCCGTATATGATTGCACATTTGGTTCACGTTTTACTGAAACAAGCGTACCATACTCAAAAATTTGTTGAAATACACTCCAACAGGTAATTCCAAAAGCCTTCATTAGAATCGTTTCAACAAAAACTAACGAAAATGTGTATATTTAGCATTTTAGTAAATCAAAGAGAATGTTTTGATGAAAATACATTACACTAGCATACGTAATTTCTCACCCACCCGTTGCCTCGCTGCAAATAAATTGATGCAATCGGAAAATATCAACTGAAATTTATCAAATTAAACCAACAATTTACCGAGTAGATCATAAGTTAGAATTTCGTCTCTCCTGCAAATTATATATTACCGACATTAGGTCACTCGTCCCTTACCGCTTCACATATGGTTTCGCGAGTTCAACGACCAACATGCTAGAATCCATTAACCTGTGTATAATGATGCACTACTTTTTTTTCATTACCTGCTACTCATTCAGACAGCATACAATGAACTAATAGACGCGGCTTGAGTATGCATAGGACAACTGGAGTCTATCACGCCGGTCACTGAACTCGCAAAGTTTTACTGGCACTACATATCGTTGAAAAAACCTCCTCGTGGCTAAAAACATTTAACTGTACGGCATACCTGTAAAATTTGATTACTGGGACAGTAAAAAAGTCCAGTATAAAATGATTCTTTCTCTCTCCCACCCTGTTTCTCTCCCTACGTCTCTATCTCTCTCGCTAATAGTTTTTTTTTTTTTCAAATAATGTGTATAGTGTAGTTTGATGTAAGTAAATTTTTATTTATCACACGCTGTATAGCCTATTTAGAGAAAAATAAAAATAAAAAAGGCACTGTTAGTTAACTGGAGCAAATAGCCTTCATGTAACAGTTCCCAAGTGACCAGTTAAACGAAACGCAACGGGGCTGCCATGTTTCCGCGCACGAGCTCCAAAACAACATCCATCCTCTGAGCAACAGCGAACCAACCACCACTCAGCCATACACTGGGAAATGTTTGCAGCTGATTTCATGTTCCGCTCTTACATTCGCTCTCTGTGCGAGTGTCCGTCGGGGGTTTGTGGGACTTCATTAACTGGTTTCTCAAACACAATCATATCAGCGACGAGCTGCACAATGTAATCTTCCCTGACGGTATAGACGGGAGGGGGAACATTAAACGCCTGTCTGTTCACAAGCGTTCATATCGGTCAGACCAATGACCCAACCAGTGAACCCTGACATTTACACCGCCCGACCCTTTTATCCGCACCTCCCCGTGTTATTCGGGTTCATTCCTCCCCCGACACCCGAGTTTGTTTTATCGTTCGTCGATTATGCTGCCTCACAGTCTGCACCCGCTTAGTTTACGGTGCACTTAAGTATTCCATAAATACCTATAAAGTGCGGGAATATAAGGTGGGATCATGTCTTTTTGCATGCTGCTTCATTGCTGGTTCAAACCTCGCCATAATTTTCATGGACCGCTGTGATGCTCGTTTTATAACCTGAGAATGGCATGTTTATAGTTCATAAAACAGCTTTCACCAACTTTTATCTCACTTTAGGGTTTCATGTCTCTAATATTTCCTTTTCTACTAATAAAGCGGTCGATTTTACTTTCTGGTTATGAACTAAGGACGTTAAAGATTTTAACTTCGCTGCTGTACCTTAATCATGCATTTACAACTAGAGAAACTTAATCATTACTGCAGATCACAACATTTGACGTTTCGGTACTTTACTTCGAAGTGAAGTAAAGAGATTTTGGCCACCACATAACAGCTAGGTCTCTAGAGCTGGTGAGGAGTGACGTGATGTGAGTGCTGAGCAGCGCCGGAACGAAGGGGTGGGGAAAACTGGAGATCCCCGAGAAATCCCGCGAACCGGCACCATCGTCTGGCACGATTCCCTTATGCGAAAATCCAGGGCCCGAACCCGCCGGGAATCAAGCCTGGATCGCCTTGGTTGATGACGTTTGCTCTAGCCACCGCGTCAACCGCAGCACATCTGCAACGAGATACGAATAGTTTTACACAATATTTCACTTGAAGCTTTATGTAAATGTTTCCAAAATTTATAATTACATAATTTATATACCTATATTTAATGGTTTTGAGTTTTCTACATGAACAGTACTAAAACTTAAATTAGAATATTTTTAACAACCCCTGATAAAGAGAAAAATTACCAGCATGTACCAAAATCAAAATAGAAAGAATGTAAAAGTACCCATGCTAGAAGACACGTGATACGTAAACATGTATGACGAATACATTATGGGCTTATTTAACATTGGGATGGTGCAAGTGAGGGTGAGAGTACAAGTGATGATGTGAAAGCTAAGCATGCAGACTCGAGGACCTCTATCTAAATAGCCATACATAAACGTAAATGTTAGTACATCAGCAGATACTGAAGGAAAAACATAGCACAGCCCCCTGGTGTACCTTGAGCATTCATGATAAGTGATTCTGCAATGGAGGAGAGTGGTAGGAAGACATCTACCTTCCGGACTAGGGAAGCAGCATCACCGGAGAGTAAAACAGCTTCTTCGAGCGAAGACCTTCCTGGGATGGTATCGTCAACAAATCCTAGAAGGACTTCTTCGGTTGTTCCTGAGTCTGCATCGGTATCTTAGGATACCCCATCTACTTAACGAAGTGAATCCATGACTAAGCCAGCAAAATGTTATCAGTTTCGAATCTCTAAAGTCTTTTAGTTATGGTTGTAATGCCAGACGACATGAGAAAATTGGAAAATGTACTAAGAATATACGATGGGTTTATTTAACACTAGGATACTAGGATATTACAAGTGTGGACGCCAGTTCAAGTGTTATGACACAATTAAAAATGGTAAAAAAAATTTGTCGAGTTCACACAGCAAGCATGTTAGAATGTGCGAAGCTAAAACTGCTACACCAGTAGATGTAGCATATATGACTAATAAAAATGGATTCGTACAGAAAAATTCGTCTTTCCGAGATATTCTGAAGACATATATTGCAAATAACTCGTAAGTTACATCGAAAGACATTTGTACATTTATGATCAGTAAGAAAGAAAATAAAATACAGCAACTTACAGGAGAGATGAAAAATCATGAAGCTTTGAAATACAATAAATGGTTTCAGTGTGATTACAAAAAGCCTGATCCATACGAAGGTACACTATACAGGAAATCATTCAAGACTACGAATGTACCCCTTTATAACATTGATGGAACCAGAAACAGCATCGAAAGTATTATACGAAAGATTTACCGTGAAGAAGAAGAAGAAGAGATGGTAATGAAAGGTTCCAGATGGACCCTAGATGCTGTAAATCATCTTAAACTACGAACAAATGTAATGGGTTCACTTCAGGAATAAACAGTGAACATTATATGGACACATTTATGCAATAGGGAACGAACTACCATGGTTTTAAAAATATCATTTGGTTCCCAATTGCATAACTTCGTTCATTTGATAATTAACTTTTATCTTGAACCTGTTTGAATGGTTGCGGACTTGCGGTCGAGCGTCACTTCGTCTAAAATCAGAAAATTCGTCGCTCGTGAAGGCCAGTTGTGTGTGTGATTGTTAGCTGGAGATGATGTGCACTCGGGTAGAGATAATATTCGCAAGCTGATCGTTAATGTTCGCAACCTGTTCGCCAATGCTCGTAAATGTTCGCAAGCTAATCGACAATGTTTGCAATGTGTTCCTCACCACTTCGTCAACGCTCGTCACTATTTATTCCACGTTCGACACCACTTCGTCAATGTTTGTCACTACTTCGTCAATGTTCGTCACCACTTTGTCAACTTTCGTCACCACTTTGTCAACATTCGTCACCACTTCGTCAATGTTCGTCAATACTTCGTCAACATTCGTCACCACTTCGTCAACATTCGTCACCACTTCGTCAACATTCGTCACCACTTTTTCCACAATGACGAGCTGTTCGCCGATGCTCTCTACCACTTCACCTATGTTCGCTACCGTTTCGGCCAAAATTACCAATGATCCCGATCACTTTGGTAGACATCAGCATCTTCGTTAGTGACTGTAACTTTGAGTACTTCGTCCGGGTGACGAGGTAATCACTAGTCTCGGTGAGCAATTCGGTAGAGAGAGAGATAACAGTATCTTCGCTAGTGGCTGCGAGCACATCGACCACAGTGACAGTCTTTTCGTCAATGTACACGAACTCAACTGCAGTGCTTAAGTCATCTTTAACGAGAATGATATTGACATATGTAGCTGTGTTGTAGGTGTCACTTCTGCTACGAGAATTTTGTGTTCGAGATTGTAATGCGATGACAAATAGCTTATATATGTATGAATGCTTGATTTAAGTTTCGTTGTTATGGTTGAGAGACGATTTTTAAGAAGATTCTATGTATTGAAGAGAAACCTATATTATTTTATGTACATTTTATATTGTTGTAACATACCGCGTGTTGCGGATTATAAAAAAATGTTACAAATTGAAACAAATATTGAATCAAACAGGTTTTACTAATCAGAAATTACAAAAATTGCAATTTAAATATGTGTCCACACAGTGGACATTACTAGCGTCTGTGAGACTGAAAATTAATGTTTGAAAAATTTACAAATTATATTAAATAGTTTTACAAAGATCACAAAATACAAAGTATACCAACTAAAAAAAAATCTGGGCAAGTCATTACAAAAGGTAGTTACTTCCGCGGGCTCCAAAATGTCAAAATCGGGAGAAGCAAAGCTAGAAGTTAATAAAGCAACACACGTGTGCGCAAAAAGCCATCGGGCAATCAAGCAACAGGTAAATACAACAGCTAATAAATTCCAAGTGGAAAAATCACATAGCAAAAAGCAATAGCAAAACCTACAAAAAACATTTTAATACCAAGATATAATTTTTATCAGACGGCGACCGAAAAAAGGAATTTAGAAAAGACATTAAAGCAATAATTAAACTAATTTAAACACAGCACATGAGGGCAGCCGCCTAGCTCGCCATGGGGGGACAAGTCCCCAACCTACCCTATCACACTACACTAGGAGCTCGGAAGTACTTACATTATCAGTGCCCACGTCCTGAAGAGAAAAGGAAAAGAGAGTGAGCAGACGGCCCACGCAAGAACCTTAGTTCAACCTGGCCAGAGTCTAGCTAACGCGCCTGCGCAGGGAAGAGGAGAAGGGGAAGCATA
>PNEQ01009420.1:0-23990 GCA_003012365.1 Medauroidea extradentata
TAACCATAATTGATTCTTGCGGCAACCATTTTGTCCTAATAGTGTCGTACTTGAGCGTAGTTAACATCTCTGATGCAGAAATGTAAACAAAACACTGCGGTGCGACGATTATGCGATGAAAGTATTTTTACCATTTCTGCAATCTCAAAAATTAGATGCGACGATTACGCGATGGCGACGATTGTGCGATGAAATACGGAATGTTATTGTCATAATCATTCATTGTGTTGGGCAGGTTATCAAAGAAATGCTTGAGGCGGAGGTTTCGAGTAAAATTCAAGACATCTTTTACAGTAGCAAAATGGTAAAGTAACTGAAATTCGCTGACTGAGTAAAATAACTGAAGATTGCATAAATTGAATCTAAACTCAAATGCATCCAAAACCTTTCCAACCGCCAACATTTATGACTGCATATGCGACCCAAATAAATCATACATACGGTATATACAATGTAACATTAGGCGAAATTTTTAAATTGTTCTTGTGGTATTGTTTCAATACTAGAGTTCTGAGTCAGTTTAATGTTTGATTGATACACACCAAATCACAATAAAACAACATTTAACATCTCCAAACATATAAAACGTGTTTACATCATTGCCCTCTGCTTTGCTCAAATTTGATTTCGAAGAACAAAAGTTCGTTAGTCTCAGGGGTGTGTAGGCAAAATTTAGAAAGGTAAACATATTAACTCCAAAAGTATAATTACAGTTTGTCCAAATTGCAAAAGTAAACAAAACTTGTTCCAATTCTTGAGACGTGTGTGTATTAAATTAGGTACTTGAATTTAATTTTAGCTTCAGTGTATGGAAATGGAAATAAACTGCGACACCCAAAATGGCGGCGTCTCAGACGTCTCTCATGGCAGTTCGGCGTCTTTCAATCTTAAATACACTAAAATAGCTAAAATGACGTAGGACTCAGGCCTCTTCTTAATTGCCTGACCTACAAAAGACATAAACTGTCTTCTGGACCATAATAAATGCCTTTTACTATGTTGGAGTCAGTTTTACTCAACCTGTCCAACGAGGGCACGCGAAAGGCGTCCACTCGCTCCGAAGTCAAGGACCAGAAGTAATTTAAATTTTCAACAACGATCGTTCCGAATGAATAACATCCGGAAAATGAGCGCTTAACAGAAAATTCAAAATACATAAAACTTAAAACTAACTTATTATATATAAAACTTATACTAAAAATTCATAAATTTAAAATAAAAATTATTGAAACATAATAAATACTATGGATGCGTTTCCTAGCTATAATAGAGATGTAAAATAATAACGAACTAAACAAGGAAACTGCTACTCAGGAAAGGGCCATGTTAGATAAATTTAGAAAATTTAACTAAAAGCATAAAATAAACAAACATTAAATAAAAGTGAAAATAATATTAAGTTAAAACCAATAAAATTATGAATAATAATATTATAAAATTAGTGAAAATAATTATTTAAAACAATATGTTTAATATGCTACACTAGACCCGTGCTGTTCTTCATGACTAATAATCTTGACGACTCATTGCTTAAATTAATCACTTTTTTCTGTCACCGATGTAATTTAATGTAATTGCAATTTCATTCAATTAAACATTTAAATTTATCAGCTTTTTAAATTAATGTAATGTGATGCATTTTGTTACAACACATTAGAAGGTGGCTTGGTACTAAGAGAAAAAACATATAGCCCTACACTCAAACGAAATGCATATAAAATGAAAACAATGCACTCATTTGGATGCACTAATAAAATTCACGTTCAACAAAATACATTACGATTAAGACAAAAATAATTAGGCCTAACTGCGATATTAACATTCCTCTTTAGTATTAAAATATGAATTATGTTCATGAATTTTTTTTACCAGGAAGAATGTGATTTCTCATACTTGAGATTTTTTATGCATTGTTAATTACATGTACACATAAAATATTGGTTACGTTAATTGGATCTATAGATAAATTAAAAATTCACTGTTATGGTAATGTGAATTTAAAGTAAAAGTGAGCTTAGTTTGTAATTCACAAGAACAAAACTTAAATTTTACATTAAGATAAAGAGAACAGTATTGATATTCATGAAGTTGTTTTTGATCACGAAAGAAATAATTTCAAATAGCTGCAACACATTTTAAGTGTAGGTAAGTAGGCACAGTAACAGTGTGTCCTATATTTGTGAAAAAGCACACAGTACATTTGCTGTTTTAGGTTTGTTTGGGTAGTTTTATTAGTTTTTATCACATTGATAATGTGACAGGATGGTTAGTTATTTTATAATAATTGGATGGTCAAAATTCTTGTGGTGTTGTGTATTTTATAATACGTGTATAATCAAAATCCTTGCTGTTTTTGTGGAAGATTCTTTTTGGGAAATAGTATTTTAAAAAACTGATTATGTTTGAGCATGTGTGTTGTTTGGTGACAGTCTATGCATTCTCAACCCTCTATTGAAAATTTAAGTTTTGTGTACAATTTGTAAATTCAATTTTGGTGTGGACCATAGCATTGCTTTTTTTTTTTTTTTTTTTTTTCAACAGTTTTTCTTCCATTTTGTATTTACAAGTATGGCTAAGTTAATGGATAGTTTGTTTTTCAGATGAAAGTAATATTTTTTCTATTTTTTTCCAGGTGAAAGTAAAAAATCTGAGCAAAACTGGTACCGTCCTAGTGAATGGTTCAGATATTAAAAACAGATTAGTTCCTTTGACTCATTGTGATGTAATTTCTGTTGCTCACCGATCATTTCGCTTTGAATATTCTCCTGGATCACCCTATTATTTCGAAAGAGATGTAAGTGGTATCAAACCACTAGTGGCAAAAGCTGGGATGAATAATTCAAGAAGGTCAAATCAATCCCAGATACTGACTGGACTAACAGCAGCTGCAGGTAATCATCACTGTACGGTGTATTTGTGTTTTACTTTTAAACAGGGCTGTGGAGCTGGTAACCATAGCTATCGACTCGGACTCCCAAGATTTTCCACTGTCTGGCTCAAACTCCTGCTCAGACTCTTACTCCACCAAGACCAAGACTCGTTAACATTGTTACACCAGTTGATTGTATAATGCTTATCATCAAAACACGTTTTATCATCATGGAGTGAATATAAACTTGTAAATTTACTGTATAATCTTTTCAATTTTTCGCACAGTAACTACCTTCCAGATACTCTGAAATTAATACTTGAACAATGCTCTAATAATCACTGTGATTTACCTAAGTTTTTTTAGTAGGTATTTCTTAAATTTGAGTAGTAAGATTTAAACATAAAATATAAAAATCTAAAAGTAAGATTTGTTAGCAAAGTCAGGTCTGAAGTCGAAGTTGCTACGTTTTAATGAACTCCAACTCCAGCCCCACACAAAATTGCCAAAACTCAAGACTCCACAGCCCTGATTTTAAGGGATCTATAAATTTTGACATACAGTGAATTCTCTTTAAAACAAACTTGGGCCTTTAGTTTTATTGGGTTTGTATTAAGTGTATGCAAAAAGTATAAAATTCTCACACTAAGTCCTCGATTTATGTCTTTTGGAATTGTCAGAGTACTTCCCCCCCTCTTTCCAACTTAAGTAGCAGCTAATTCAGAATAACATTTATCCATTTTTGCACTATCTCGTTAATCCATGGATGCAAATTAGAGTTAACATTCTTATGTTCCAATAAGTTATAGCTATAGGCTGGGGTGGGACTGGTCTGGCTCAGTTTTATGTCGTTTCAATTTGCGTCACTGTTTTCGGGAACCTAACTCCGACCTAAATTGAGGACTTACTGTACATATACCATTTACTTTCTGAACTCAATCCAAGGTGAAATAAAGTAAGTGTCTTTGTATTACTGAGAAGATTGTATTAACAAGGATTCACTGTATTTTTCAATCACTGTTTTTATGGGCTCTTCCTAGTTGCCACGCAGTTACTGGAAAATCAGTGTTAACACTGTCTGGCTACTGTCAGAGCATTCGTGCACTTGGGTATTTTTGCACTCGTTATGCTCGAATGAAAGTTTTTATTACAATATTGCTCTTAAAATAACTGCTCTGAAAAAGTAATTAAATATAATAATAACAACAAAAAATCTGTAAATAAACAAATTTCCGTGTTAGCCTTGTGAAAATGTCAGATTTTGTGTGTAATAAATACAGTATGTACATTTGAGTTTAACAATTTGTTTCAGTTTTATTTACAAATGATATGTAGTGACATGACTGTAACTTAATTTTTTATTTGTCTCCTGAGAAATTGACATCCCTTAGTTAAATTATTTGGTGAAACTCACAAATGGTTCTTCTGCGTCATAAAATTTACTCATAAGTTTCCTAAACACTTTCTTAAAAATAATGATTTTTTATAGCAATAAGAGTTTTCTGTACAATCAAATGTAAACTATTTCATTTTTTTTCTTTTTTTTTTTTCTTTTCAAGAAGCTTGGTGAGGTTAAATGGCATATGTTTTATTAAGGTATCCAGGTCAGGAAATTCATCCATATACGTTGATAATATTGATATAGGGGATTCGGAATAAAGTGAACACTCCAAAAAGCCCTGATTTATTTCTATTTTCTGCCAGTTTATATCCATACGCCATATGTAAACATAAATATTGTCACGTGCTTTTATTTACATAAGGTTGTGCAATGTTTACAACTACATTAAACTGCTCAGATAAATTTTAGCTACAATATCTACTCATTAATTGCAGGGAGGCTGAATATAAGAAGCTATAGTAAAAAGTAATCGTAGTTGTAAAAACCTGCGGTTTAATGTCTTATAATACTGGTTTCTGTCCATGTACTAATTTGTACAACATGCACAATTGCCGTTGCAATTCTCGTAAATGCGGGCATATTTTATTTGAATTTGTAACTCAAACCGCCACTAAAAATAGACATGACACACACAATTCAAGAATTCAAGTTTGGTTCAGTTCTATTGCCACGAACAACGACTACGACACTTCAGAAACAATAAATAACATACCTATTTTCTTAACATGTGAAATAAAAAGTATGTTGTTTCTAGGCTGGCAAACGTAAAACATAATTTACAAATTACCGATGGTTTCACATAATTTCGGCAATGATACTCAAAATAATTTCCAATACTTTTAATTGTGTATATACACTCAACAGACAAACGCACACAAATTATGCAGCTTGGCGGCGAGAACCTAACTGATGCCATCTGTTGGTGGAGTTTTGAACTGTCTGAAGCGTGGAGCAAGCGGTGACGACCTAGATGACTCGAGGTCGGCGATAGTGTCACATTCTTCTGGGGCCAATTGAGTCTAATTATACTGTAAGTACGAATTTCAATAAGATAATAAATAAATGTTTTGAAATACATATATTAAATACATCACCTGATGTTCTTTTACTAATGTATCCAAATAGTAAAATACATGGAACTACATGCGATGAATCGCTACCAACCATACAAGCAGTAAAGTAACTCTTGCTAGTGGTGACTTATATGCAGGAACGGCTAGTGACATTTTTCAAAGGTTAAATGTTTAGTGCTCACTTTATCCCGAATGACCAACACAGATGAATAGGTGGACAACCTGGCAGGAAAGTTGACATGTTTCAACAAAGTTGCGTTTATATCAGGTTTATGTCAATCTGGTTTATTCTGTAAAGGGTTACATCTTATCTGCTACTTAAAACCGCGTGTGATACATGCAGTGCACCATTGTAACATGTTGTCGCACATGTAGAGGATAGCGGGTGTATTTTTTTATAAATGGTGGCCACCAAGGTAGAAATCTGCAAGTGTTAAATCGGGGGAACATGGTGGTATGGCTTGATTTACAATCAAACATAACCTATTTTATCTCTCAATAGTATCCAGTGCTATCCTAAAGCAATGTTCAGGTAATCGCATAGTCAGAGGTCATATTAAGTTGGTTCTCAAACACACTGAAACCACATAGCCACTTTAATATCAAGGCTGATGTCCTGCAACAGGTCTGGGGCCTATTCCACCATTTGACTACAACTTTTCACTTTGTACTTTTCATTATTTTGTTTTTTGTTTCGCCAAAATTGGAATTCGACAGAGCAAAACTTAGTGTAAAGGCTTTACACTTAAAACTCATTTTTGTTCCACAGCAATCTCACTTTGCAGAACTTATTTATGTATATTTGCAAAGTTTTCAGAAGCTGTGCAAAGATAATTCTTGCAGAGTAACTATGTTTAAATATTATTTATTAAAAGTTATACATATTTTTTTAAAATTGACGCAGAAGATATAAATTTTGAGGTATATAATGATAGTAATTTTAAAGAAAGTTGTAAGTTAAATGAACAAGAAGTATAAAGTGAACTCTCGATAACTCGGACTAAAAGGGGGAAGAAGCTGCCCGAGTTAAGATTTGTCCGTGTTATCGAGGGGCGTACGGGGAGGAGGGATAATCGGTTACTAATCACAAGAAACGTGAGGAAATCAGTACGCTATCATTTCTACCTTACTATTTGTTTACCGTCTCCTCCAGATATGTATCATTCAACCATTCCAAACGTTTCCTGGGGGTTATTCTAAGTTTCTCGGAATTTTCATCTCGATCGGGAAATAACGATCAGGACTTCTTTGTTAGAATACGAGGTCAGGAGAAACGTAAATCTCAGTGTTTTTTTTTTTTTTAATTTTATTTTAGTCACGGCCGTGGTTGAAGTGATAATGTGCGCTTATAGGCCTCCCTCCATATTATCTTACCTTGGCTGTCATAGATCAGTGACGTCTTTACACACACTTTAAACTTAAAATACATTTGACAGATACCATCGACATTAATGGGAACTCAATAAAAGCCCATTCATTGTAATAATTTAACTTGTTTAAAAGCGAGGCCTTCTAGAATGTGCGGCCCGGGGCGAATGCCCCTTTCTGACCCCCCCCCCCTTTTTTTTTTTATAATTTACTAAGGACAGTTTTTTTATGCAGCGCCGGCCTCTAGCGTAGTGGGATAGGTGCTAGTTTACTGTGTGAGAGGCCCTGGGTTCGAATCCTTACTCTTGCATGGATGTTGTGTTGTTCTTTCACCTCACTTCACCCTCATCGGCTTGCAAGACGTTAAAGGTCCGTAAAATCCTTTCACCACCTTGCCTACATTGCAATGCAAACCAATGGCTATTAATTTTTTTTATTAATGTCCGGAACAAATTGTTTGCAATCTTGAATTTATCGCACATACCAGAACAAAAAAAATTTCCCTTTACGTGCCATTGTAACCTGTGAGTTACTGTCCAATTCACAAGCACCACGCTGAAATGTTTATTTATGACGCGCGCACGTGTATGGCTCGCGCGGCAAAGAGGGAGGAAAGATTAAGAAGAGAGGTCTGCCTGCTGAGTTGCATCTCCACTCACGCGCTTCGCTGGCAACATTTAACCATACGGAACTTGCCACATATTTTACGGTGGGATTATTAAGGGCTAAGTAGTGATTAGCAACTGCGTTTAAAGCTTAATACTCTTTTTAAATAAAATGTGATCAATTTAAATGAGGCAGACACAATTTTTTTTATGATTTTTGATCAAAAAATAATTTAATTAAAATTAATTTTGTTTTTTGAAATTCTGTCCGAGTTATCAGAAGTCCGGGACATCGAGGTCTGAGTTATTGAGGGTTCACTGTACTTTGTTTTGAATGTGGTATAATTACAAATAGGGGTAAATGTTTATCTCCAAAACAGTAATTATAATTTATTAAGGAAAAAATTTTTTTTACTTTTTTTTTTGTTGAAAATAATGCAGCTAATTTTGAAGACAACATAATTCCCATAGCATATAGGTATAGCAACTGACAGGGTTCTGCATCAGCAGTTGAATGGCCCCGTGGTGAAAAGGTCAAATGACAGCTTGAGCTGGATCAGGATGGGTAAGGAAAAGTATTGTTACCCGAAGTTGCCCTGCTTGGTTGACATTGTTGGGTCGTGGGCCATTCAACGGCCTATACTGGTCCAGCAGCATCCGTGGGTGAAGTTTTGTTTTAAATGCAGCACCTTACTGCACAGAGTTGGGTTGGCGTCCTAAGCTTCTTAGTGATAATAAAGTAACTGCACTTAGTTGCGGGACAGGTCCCCTATAAAATTGGTAGTCTGTTGGGCTGATGTGACTTACGAGTGAAATGAAACACTGTATTATTGCAAATGTGTTTCATTCAAGTCACCTCTCCCTATAGTAGTGAGCACTTACATGAAATTGCCTGTACTAGTGTGTGGCAATGCCATAAATTAAAAACATGACGCTAGGCCAACAATGTAGTTACAGGTAATATAAACTGGTATTATGAAACAACTGGGTGCACGTGTCAATCTGTAGGGTCAGCATATGGAGAGGTTCCGGTAAGTTAAGTTTTTATTAATATACTAAAGATAATCACTCAAAATGTGAACTACTGCAGGGTGGCTCAATGAGAGTTTGTGCCGCAACACATACAGATAAAAAATAACACAAATCCTTGTATAGAAATTTAAGGAAAGTTAATAATGAAATGTTAGTATATTTTTAACTTGAAAACAATTAGTCAGAAATGGCGGGAAAATTCGGCTCAGTTTTACCAAAATAAACAGTATTTCTAATCATGTTTTATTTAAATAACATGTACCAACTGTAATAAAATAAGTTTTTTCTTGGAATTCATTATGTGGTCACAATGAATAAGTTGTAGGAGCCAATGAGAAAATTACAGATGAAAGCCTGTGTCTTTCTTCAATGGACAGTTTCAAAATCGCGAAGTGCATGGGTTGCATTTTGATTTGTCCGGCAGAAGTAAAAAGTAGTATACACATTGAAGTTTTTTATTTTGGAACTAAAACATTACTCTGCAGGTCCCATATTACGAATTCTGTATTTGTATATGGTTATCACATGTCAAAAATCTGAAGTTTGAAATGCATGGCATGTGATAGATAATATATATTTGAGGTAAAATACATTTACTGAAGCATACGTAAATGAATTTTATTCTATGTGAAATTCGTGGTTAAAATTTCTTGTGAAGTTAGCGAGTTTTAAACGTATTACATATTTACCAAAATAATAAACCATGGTACTACGAACAGTAACGTAGTTTATTAAAAAAATTAAATGTGTATCCTGAACTTTGCAGTGAAACAGATTTCCTTTTAGCAGCATTACCAATGTGAAATAATTATTTAGGTTGTTTAGGCCTTGCTTACTTCATAACATAGTTGCAGTTTGTTTGTGTGTCAAGTAAGTTAAGACTTTTTCTGAGCTAGCAACAAAAGGTAGGACTAGGATTGTATACTTATTAGAGTGGAAATGCAGCGGCAAAATTCATTACTGTGTAATCACAGTTTTAATAGCGTTTTAACACTTTTGCTGTTCAGATGTTTATCATAGATATTTTCTTTATAGTAGGCGCAATAATTTTAGTGCTGTTTAAAATAATTGCTGTAGGTATTTAAACACAGTCGTAAGGTAGGTGATTTTCAGAGAATTGGGTAATAGGTCAGTACAATACGGTTTTGTAGAATTTTTCGAAGCGGGGTCTCTTTCAGTATGTATTCTCATTTAATTAGGTTTTATAACTTCCTGGAACTGTAAACTGGTTTCCTTTTTATATACAGTAAACTCTCACAAATCCAGGGGTCTCTGGGATTTGTGACCTTCGGATTTCTGAAAACCACGGATTTTTGAAATGCAGTATTTTCACATAGCAAAAATCTGCAAAATTAAAAAAAAAAAACTTTATTATACCTAAGTCCCTGATTTACATCGTCCCGAAAACGTAGTTTTTAGGAACGTATCCCTGACGTAAATTGAGGACTTACAGGTATAAGCCAACACTGTTTGAAGTAAAATAATTTATAAAAAACGGCACCTCAAACTCGTTTTGCAACACTGGCCGGCCAGCTCTGGGCACTGGCAGCTGGCTGCAAGTCGTCTAATAGTCGCAAACAACTTGTCATTGTCACAGAGAAGCAGAAACAGCGATTACTATTTCCTTCTCCGCCCATGTGCCGGCGAAGTAAACTGCAGTGCACATAGCAATACCTTAAATTTTACTTACCAGCAATCATTGATTATTCCAAACAAGACACGAAGAAAGTAAACAAACACTTTTGGCACAGATTAGTAATATTTATACACTTTTTCGTCAAATAGCTTGCACACACATTAAACTAAGGAAACACACAAAAAGTAGACTTTAATTATTTCTAGAGTTACAATTAACAGCACACGGTTGAAGCAGTTGGCTCACTCTGTTGCAGTGTCGATAGTCCCACCATGTGAGTGCGGATGTCTTTTTGATGGCCTGTCTTCTTTTGTGAAGGAAGGTAGAATGCAGGTTATGGCATTGCATTACCTCAGACACAGGGTAACAGTCTTTTTTTGCTTTCAGAAAATTTCATTAGCGTGTCCAAAGCAGCAGCGGCCGGGCTCCACATAACGTCTGCTTCGTCACTATCGTTATTTTCATCTCCACTACTTTTTTTTTTTGCCATTTTAACGAAAACCACTTGTACAGTGCACTGTCCAAATCCTGTAATTTGGCAGTTAGGAGTGTTTTTCGATCATGAAATCCTTTCTCCGACTCGCTGTTCGACATAAACATGTTAAGTTTGACGCTATTCTTTTTAATGCAGTACACAGTTGTCTCGCCGATGCCATATTCTTCCTTGATTGCAGAAACATTTACACCACGCTCCAATTTCTTGCAGAACTCTAACTTTTGTTTGTGTTAACGTTGCGAGCTTCTTTTTTCTTACCGGCGCCATTTTCACAACAGACAACACTTAACAAATACCGGGAGCAGTATCCGTGCACGTCTTATCGATTTGTTGTGTTCCGAGAAGACACGTTGACCTTGGGCTTGCTGTATCTGCTGCTACTAGTACCGATAGATGCTTGGTACTGTAGAAGCGTGGCACAGCGCAGCACAAACTCTAAGAAGCTAGGTGCAGTGCAGCACGGCGCAGCACGTTGCAATAATAAAAACGGACATTGCTTTGAAAAAACTACGGCTTTTTGAGTACCACGGATTCTCGAACTACGGACTGGCGAGAGTTTACTGTAGTTCAATAAATTTACATGAATCCGGTCTAAAGATGGCATGGGGAACATGCACAATTTATTTTAATGTTTTAATTTAATTCTGCAGGCATTTTGAAGCAATAATCAAATGTTCCTTTTAATTTCTGTGTGTTAATTCAAGTTTAATCGGTGAAAATCATAACGTAATATTAAAAGCCTGTCGAAATGCTCTACTTCAACATGGCGCCTGCTGTGACATCATCCAGCGTAAATCCAGCCTGCCCATAGCAGTCGTGCTCACATCGTGAGAAGTATGATGAAGTTGAAGTAATTTCGACGTGGCGCACAACGAAAGCTATTCGTGTCTTATATAGTACATAAGTGTTCTAATTCGTCCTTTGTCACTCTAGAAATTATTCTGTGAAACCGCTAATTATCACTACAGTCATTTTTGCTTTTGTCTTCAATACTTGCACATATTTTGGAGCTAGTCCCCAAAAAATATTTCCACAAACTTTAGTTATTATTGTAACTTAAACGTAATCCGAGTGATTTAAATTCACACTAAGCACTATTTAAACTCTGGGATTTTACGAGATTCAAGTAAAACCAAGTAGAAAAATTTTAACTCTTATTTTAGTTGTTAAGAAAATGTCTTGCATGTAGTTCGTGTGTGTCCAGCAAGTGAACCGAACTAATAGCAAGCACAAGATTGATTGCTATCTAACCTCTGGTGATCGAGCATTCTATACATGTCATCTAGAATACCTAAATGCAAGCTGGTTACTTTTTTTAAACGCCTTTAGTAGCTCAGAACCAATAGTATCTCTACACAAATATTAAGTTAAAGGTAATCATTGAAATATTAATCAGAGTAAATAACTTGCACACAATATTTTAGCAAATACAAAAAAAATCTTGCATTTCGTGCATTACACGAAGCCTTACATAGTTCGAGGTCCACTGGTAGATAGCGCAGCATGGAAGAACCCAAGGAGTTCCAGAAGTCATGGGAGATAGCAGAACACGACAAAATGTATCAATATTGTTAGATTGGAAAGCCTAGCAGATATTGTTTGGAATTCAGTTCCCATACTTATATATTACAAATGCATGTAATTAGAATATATTCAAAGTTTGAGTTAACGTTTGTAGTTTGTAAAAATAATTCTTGAAACTGGTGAATGTTAGGCGTTACGAACAATCACATAGCAACTAGCCATTGCATTCCTATCCAGACATTTTTTAAGTTTATTAGTTTATACATCCTGTTTTCAGATAAGGAACAAAAGAGTAAATCGAAAAATTTACATAAATAAGAGTTGTTCACTAAGCAAGAGGCATATAATCAAGCAAAAACAGCAGAAAAAGAAACTGTTCAGCTTTTGGAAGCGTCTTGTAAGAGGCTACATGAAAATGGCTTTCAGAGTTAAATTTTATGTGAATAGGTTAGTGATTATTTCAACTATTACTAACATGGTAAGTATGGTATTGAAGAATGAGTAATATTTTAGTGTGAATCTCATGCCACGATCACATTTCACTTGATATTTTCTCAGGTGAGATCTGAGAAACAAGTAGGCTGTAAACATGGCCCTGAAATGGTGCAAACCATTATTCTCTGTTCACTCTAAGTTGAGTTCTGAAGTAAACAAATAACGTAATATCATTGCACTTCGCTAGCTTCTAATTGGCTCAATTTGTGTGTTGCGCCGACGTACTATTTCCAACCGACAAAAGTGTGTACAGTCGGCATCATAGGAAACAACAACGCTGTATATATTAAAACAATATTGCGTGAAAATTTCGTACGTGCTATCGACATAGGGAAACAAAAATTACACAAAAACTTGATAAAAATATTGACATCATGTGCAATTACTGTTTATTTCAAAATTTAATAGTAATTGTCAAGTCATGATTAACGATTGTATTCAAATATTCTGGTATTAACGTAACGAAAATTTGGTACTACATGCAGAAAAAAAAGTTGTCAACAAAATGAGTGATTAAACTTACTGTAAAGTCCTCCTGGATTATTTTGTACTTCGTTTTGGAAAAATTACATTTTATAAATCACCAAACAATCTGTCGATAATTCACGACACACATTGTTTTTTATATATATAAAAGATTGCAATGCAAGATTTTTATTCTTGTCATATAAACATCACCACAGTTTGTTCAGTAATGAAGACATGCATCCACGTTTCGAAAACCATGCAAGACATTTTCACTGTTCACGTCCAGCATCACATAACCTAATCTGCAAGCGACGTAAACATAAACCGACGCGAGGATGGAACAAAATAGAACAAGGAACTTTGGTTCAGACCCCGTGGCCGTGGTACGGACGAACTGGAACGGAAAATGGACGAACGAAAGAAAACATCCGCAGTAACCACAACATTGACGTGTTAGCATCCAAAAATACTTTGAAAAAATAAAACATATCTGATTGTGATATTTCTGATTTATTTTTACTGTGGTAATTATTACTGCACTAAACTTTTGGTATCTTCAGATTATCGTTCATCTCTAAATACTGACAAGTATACCAAGGAACTCGTACATTTAACAGTGTGTCAGTCGTTAAATAACTCGTGAACCAACTGTACGGACGTGTCGTCCCCTAACCATAATTATAGTAATAAACATATTGTGTCGTAGATTGTGTTTGCAACGTCTGTTTATTTTACATATTTGTTAATAAAACTCTCTCATTAAGTGATGGAGTGGTAAATTTATGTGTACATGACAGATAACAAAGATCTATTTCTTATGCAAGATCACAGTGCACGGCGGTCGGCAGCCAATGAACATGTTTGTTTATAATTTGCTTTGTTTATCCTAAATCTCAACTAAGAGTGAACGGAGAATAGCTACATGTAAGACTAGTAGATTTGTATCAAATGCATATTCTGTAGCACAATTTATCACCACAATAAATATGTACCATACTACACACTTTTGAAGGCTTCAATATGAACGTGTTGTGGCTGCGTCGTTTTATAACTCCTAACTTAAAATACTGACACTGTAAACCACACAAATGGCCTTGCCTCGACTACGAAATTGTTACTTCCTGTCAAGTGATTTGTGCCATGTGAAGCCAAGCCAATCACAAAGCGTTCTCATCCCGTTTGAAAATTTCTGAATTTCTTATATTTATGGCAATTTTTTTTACATGCTGGGTACTATTTCATGTCTTGGCATTAAGTACACATTATTTAGAAATAAATCTAAATGCTTGTAGTGTTTTTAGTTAAATACCCAACACATTCATGTTGCTCTTTGATGTATCTTGACAGAAAAATTGCTGTGTGCAGTTTATGCTGAAACTTTACATCTAATAGGTGTCTTGATTCTCTTGTAAAGTTGGCAAGTTCGCATGTATACTTCATCTGTTAGTCACACGTCCAGGTAAATAGGTGTTGATGTCAAAACATTAATTATAAAAATTACATGTTTACTATTCACCTTAAAAATACTTAAATGTGTGTTTTCAATATGTACATTAACTTGCTTTTAATTGTAAATGTAATGACTTGACTTTGACGTCTCCCCAATGTACTAGGTGTTGGTACATAGGTTGGCAAAAGTGAGCAATGCGTTACTCTAGAAGGTTTCTGTGAATGTGAGTAGGAGCAGGTAGGATTGTTTTTCTAGTGTGTTTTGTACTATATCTGTCCGTAACCTAGCGAGTGGCTTCTGAGCGAGCCATCAAGGAAATACTCTAGACTAGTGCTAGCTCAGCAAGACAATATTGCCTAAATAAAATGGTAACGCAGTCATCACTTGCCTATATTCTTACAGGTTGGTACATAGTTTGATTTAATGAAAGGAGAGAGTGAAGCAATTCAGTATAACAGGACGTATATTCATGATCAGCAAAGGTACGGTTACTTGATTCAATTGAATTCACATGGAACACAATAATCTACGTATTTGACGAAGTCACAAATTTCACAGGGATTACACTGCTTACAAGCTACAACTAGACATGTTTGGATAAACACAAGAGTAAATTAACAGGGCAGTTCGGGTCATTTAGATGCTGAAAATCTAAGGCCTTGTGAAGGGGATTGGTTACTTGGTGATCACTTAGAAGATTTTTATAGTCCGTAGCCTCTGAACAATATGGCATTCGGGCCGATAGAACACCCGTCTGAGGGTGGTAGCATCTTTACAGGTAGCTATAAGAGCCCATCAACACATAACAATTAGTGTGTAAAAGCATAGGGACTCTGCTGGAAAAGCACCTAGGTTTGAAGTCTCCAAATATGCTAGGCTGTAAGTTACAACCCTAGTGAAGTAGCTCTCATCTGTAAACATTACCACTGTAGGAAGTATGGGATCTTGTTAGCACTGCCACAACAGTCTGCATAATTCAAGTGCAGGACATTCAACTTCTTGTAAGGCCTGTATGTTCTGTACATGGTGAGCTTGCAGCACTTGTTCCTTTGAAACATGCGCAACAAAATGACTATTGTGTGCATTGCATGTCTATCGCCTATGTGTTGGTAGATAGTATCTTGGATTCGTTTAAACACCTTTTCCTGAAACCTTAGGTGTCTTTACCATCCTTCTCGCGCCACTTGCTAGCTTCCTGACACACCTTTTTCTGTAAGTGGCAGTCAACGCATATGAACATTGTGTGTGCTGGGTGCTGTCTGTTACGAAATCTCTGGCAATACTGTTTGTTCGCTTCTGCCAGTGGTACTACAACTGTCAATGGCTCAAGTGTAAAACGTGCAGAAACTGACTTCAATACAGGTGGCAGATAAATCTATTTACACACAACATGCCAGGTACATGCTGTTTGAGTTATCTGGTTGTCGGCAGGTTGCCTACAACCCATACTTGATGGTACACCATTTCTGGGTATTTATTAATGAACGTGGATATGTTAATGAAATATAATACATTAAACCTCACTGCCTCCCTTATCAATGTGTAACACTTATTCAGTGTCCGTTGTGTACAGGTTAAGAATGTTATTCATTGCTACCATAATTGTTACAACTGTCATATTTACCAATGCGCTAACAATGTATATAAAACAAAAAACCTTGCTACGAATACTATAGTAAAACTAAGTAAGTTTAGATTGCATACATACAAACATTTCTCTACGGGCTCACAACCACTTTTAGTAGCAGTACATAGGAGTCAAATTTTGTTGTAATTGGAAACTATATTTTTCTTAGTAGTTTCTTGTACTTGTCTTGTTCTAAAAGATCTCCTTACACACATTAAATAAATGAGAGAAAATACATTATGAAGTCACCATTTTGACTACTGTTGTCTCACTTTTCTAAGTTTTGTACGTCAATGTTCATTGTTAAGGCAAACTTAAAAAATAACTGTAAACCTATTTTGATAATGACCCAACTGCATCACATCACACTTACTTTTCTAGTATTTTTACACACAGCTATTCAATAATTTTTTGAAGAACAAATTATGATTTAAATAATAAGAAGCAGCTCCCTAAACTTTTACCAAGATACAGTATTATCCTATCCGCCTTGAGTATGGGCAGTTTTATAGTTATAATGCTGAACAGCGCTAAGTCTTTTACAACTATGTGATACTTGTAATGATACATTTGAAGTGAATTTTTGTTTTATTCCTGTGCAGGTGCTAAAACAGATACAGTTTCACAATGGAACTTCACAACATTTTCTCCTCCAGCGAGCCGTCAGGTGGCCGTTGTCACGCCTGTAATGCGCTCACAGCAAGAAAATGTAAGTTTCATCCAGAGATATTTATTTGTAGTGTATGTCTAAGTATTGGTATAAGAAATTGTCTTTCTAAAATCTGAAGTGAAATAAGAGAAAATCAGAAAATAGGCTGGCAGGTGATATATTGAACTACAAGCAATACATTACAGTAGATTAGAATTTATAATACACTTAATTCTTATTTACAAGTACAGTGATCCGTCGATGACTCGGACTAAAGGGGGGGAGAAACTGTCAGAGTTAAGATTTGTCCGTGTTATCGAGGGGCGTCATTAATCACAAGAAACGTGAGGAAATCGGTACGCTATCATTTCTAAAAGCAAAAGAGGCAGCAATATATACTGCTTTGTATGTATCAATTTACAGGAGGGGGTAGTGGAGAAATTATCACTGTAACGTGGAGAACTTAAAAGAAAGAATGTCAAACAACCTGGACCGGCACATTTTTTTATTTATTTTTTATGCTACTTCTGACTGATCTTTTTTTATCTGTGCTAGAAATCTTACCTTGGCTGCGTTGTCATAGATCAGTGACGTCTTTACACACACTTTACACTTAAAATAAGTTTCACAGATACCATCAACATTAACGGGAACTCAATAAAAGTCCATTCATTTTAATCATTTAACTTTTTCAAAAACGAGGCCCTCTAGAATGTGCGGCCCGGTGCAAAAGCTCCTTTCTGCCCCCCTTTTTTTTTATAATTTGTTAAACCCTGTTTTTCTTTTCGATATCGTGCCGGCCTCTAGCATAGTGGTTTAGGCACCAGTTTACGCTGCAAGAGGCCCTGGGTTTGAGTCCTTGCTCTGGCATGGATGTTGTGTTGTTCTTTCACCTCACTTCACCCTCGTCGGCTTGTAAGATGTCGTTAAAGGGCCATAAAACCCTCTCACCACCTTGACTTCATTGCAAATCAAACCAAAGGCTTTTAATTTTTTTTATTAATGTCCAGAACAAATTGTTTTGCAATCTTGAATTTATCGCACATACCAGAACAAAATAAATTTCCCTTTAGGTGCCATTGTGACCTGTAGTTACTGTCCAATTCACCAGCATCATACTGAAATTTTTATTTGTGACGCACGTACATGTGTGGCTCACGCGGTGAAGAGGGAGGAAAGATAAAGGGAGGTCTGCCTGCTTAGTTGCATCTCTACTCGCGCACGTCGCTAGCAACATTTAACCACACGGAACTTGCCAGTTATTTTACGGTGGGATTATTAAAGGCTACGTAGCGATGAGCAACTGCTTTTAAAGCTTAATACTGTTTTTTAAATAAAATGTAATGGATTTAAATGGCAGACATAATTTTCTTATGATTTTTGACCAAAAAATAATTTAATTAAAATTAATTTTGTTTTTTGATATTCTGTCAGTTATCCGAAGTCCGGGACATCGTGGTCCGAGTTATCGAGGGATTACTGTATCTGAATAGACGATGGGTGATAAAAGTAAAATGAAGTAATGTTAAATTGGAAACTCGCCCGTATTTTATCAAGTATTTTTTGCTGAAATGTTTGATTATTGTGTGTTGTTACATGTGTATTTTGTTTAAAAATTGCAATATGGTGTGCAGTTGCCACTGCTGAGTGCATTATAACCTCACCTACATCTGTATCAAAACTAAAAGCGAAAATGGGTTGATGTTCAATTTTGTTTACTCTTTCATAAATGTTTTTAATTAAAGTTAGGCCTAATAGGATATTATATAGCATGTGTACAATTATTAAGTAACTAGCTATAATGTATTTGTTCAGTGGTGGTTAAATACTACGATTGAAAGAGAAATTCAAACGTACAGTCTATTAATTTATTCATGCTGTGGTTTCACCATCTTAACTAGATTCAAACAGTTTGCAGTTACTTCAGTTTAGTGAACATATGTTTATTAGAGGCTAACTAAGATATTCTTCTATTCAAAACTGTTCAACATATTTTTAGTTAATATTGTTTTTGTCATTTCAATGTTATCAGATCAAGTGGTTTACTTACAAACAAGTTACAATGCTGAACAGAAATAAAAACTATTTCTGGTATGTAAAATGTTTGGCTATTACTTTCCTGAACAGAAATGCAGGTTACTTTTGGAATCTGACAAAAAATATTCTTTATTGCTTGTAGTCATTACCAAACTCCATGCTTCCCAATTCCAAATAAGAAATGGTATTCACCTATCAAAATTTTTACAAATTGCTGTAGTCTGTGAGGAATTACTAAAGAGATAGCATAGATTCCTTTCAGACACTACACTGTTCCTTCTATAGAACAGCTTCAGTGCCGGGCATGCCACGGCTCGTGCTATTGAGCAAATGGCACAGCTATGGCATCTTAAATTGCATTGCAGTGAGATCTCAGTACGACTCTTTAGTATACCTAATGTTGAGATCCAATGAGGGCGAAAATTAAACTGTGGTGGAATAAATGAGTTTTAAGGGAAGGGTGCTACCTCAAAGAAAACTTGCAGAGAAGTGGCATTGTACAACATAATTTTCCATGTGTGAAAATCAGAGACTTGAGAAGATACACATTTAATATATAACTGCAGCCTCTTTCATGAAATGATTACAATACAGCATTTGTATGTTGATGTTGCATTGTTTTTTGTTACTTGTGGTTTTGTTGGTTGTAATGTAAAACTTTTCCATATGGTTTTGATAGTGACAGTCAGTTTCCCACATTTGAGGATGCTGATTAAAATGCTGCATTAGTGGAAATTATGTGAAATGATTATATGTGCATTTTGAGTGTTATAAAAATGGCACTAAAAATAATGGTAGTACTTAGTGCTGTGCAATTATTTAAAATAAAGCAACAAAAGTTACAGTATTTGTTTGGCATAATTGCAAGGCCCTAAAGGGATAATTTTCTGTGACATTTTGTCAAAATGTGTGGTTATAAAAGGTTGAAGTTAACATGCTGTACCTATAGGCTATCTATAGCAATGTATTGTGTTCACTTTATTGTGGACATAATAGTTGTAGGCACCTTTTTTTAAATACACTTTTGAAAGAAAAAGTTTGCTAATGAGATCATCTTCATGTTTTGTGTGTATGTTTTTGGCAGTGTGTGTAACCCCTCTGAAAACTTCTGAACTTAGGAATAAAATTTCATTACACTTGGTGCTTAGTGGTCTGATTTGACTTTTGTGAATTTTGTTAATTGCATGCCCATATTTTCAAAATTGTGGCCATTTTAACGTTTTATCATACAAAATATATGTCAAAGGAACCAAATCTTATATCATCTCAGTAGCACATTATTTGACTTTTTATGATATGGTTAATACCATGTTCATATTTTCAAGGTGGTTTCCCAGTTTAAATTTTTTTAGCATAAAATGACAATTAGGAAATGTATTTCATAAAGTTAGTGTGCATCTACTTCTTATACCCGGTTGCACGAATAATCCTGTGACTGTAAATTCACTGACGAAGGTTTATAATTACCAAAGATTACTACGACAAGCTTTGCACAAATGTAACGTGATTATGTATATTTGATCTGGGATCAGAACGGCGGTTCGATGAAATGTTACATCTGACAACACTGTACGGCATAATGGTGTTTAATGCCTATTGGTCTGAACAATTGTTACGTCATTACTTCTTGACAGTAATTTCATACTGACTCGGAAATTATGAGTTGTTAGGTTCGCTGGCATTTTTGCTGTGTAAATGTTGATAAACTTTGAACGTTTTGTGTTGAAGGCATGGAATCAAATGAAAGGAACAAGTGTGGGACGTGTTATCTTCTGCTTTTAATGCTGACAACATTGTGCGAATAACAGCGAAACAGTAACTGTACGTTTTGACAAACGAAACATATATAAACATTTTCTAGTAACTCATATCCCTAAACTTCCTAACCTAACTATGTACTACCAACAATTCATGTAAGTGCGTAACACAATGTTTTTAGGATATTATTTGTTGACTTAACTTCTAATTTGTGATGCAAAGCTCTTTTATACTCATTACCTTTTTCTGCTGTACTTAAATTATCTTTAAAACAATTCACATACAGTTTTTGAAACCACAACAATATTGCTACCATAAACTTGGTAATGGCTATGATTTTGGGTCATTTATTGAACCAAGAAATATCGGCAGTTCAGAATCATGTTCAGAATGATTTGGATCAAGTGCTGATCTTGTTTCGTGCAACACTTAGGGTGCAACCTGTGGATCTTCCAGCAAATGATCTTAGATAATTTCATGAACTTCCTTCGTGCGACCGGGCATTAGTAAACTGGCTTGACTTTTGTGTGTTTCAGTTGCACTGTGTTCATATGTTTGAATTGGCTGCAATTTTAACAGTTTTGTCATCAGACAAGCAGAGATGCCAACTACTACACATTTTTTATGAGTTTTGTAACGTAGCTAGGTATCATACTGAATAAACACAGAAACCGGTTGATTTCACAAATTTAAGATTTTCGTAATTACCATATTTACTCGCGTAGTACACACTTTTATTCTGAAACAACTGATAAAAATTCAGGGGTGCGCACACTATACTAAAAAAAATAGAAGAAAAATATACGTGAAAAAAAAGACCCTTCGTCTGGAAAAGGAGGGGGGTGTCAAGGCAAAGTTTGTAGTCGTGAACTCATGGGTGTCAAGAGTGAAAGGCAGAGAGAGAATGTTCTCATGGCAGGGTTCCTCCATCATTACACCTCTTCCCTTTCTTTCTCTCTCTGTCTCTCTACCTACCTCCCTCCCTCCCCCCTGCTATGTTGTAACCTTCACTGCTAAAACCTTAATTTTTATGTTTGTCCTTATCCATGTTCCTGTTCAAAGTGTTACTCAGTGTTTACACTATATGAGGATTAAAAATTTGCCTGGTGGACAGAATTTTAGTAGCTGTTACACACGTACTTTTAAACTGTCTGTTACAAAGTATGTTGCTCAGCAATTTGACATGGCAGAAACAAAACTTTGTGGGTGGCAGGCGGGAGGAGTATGAGAAGTTAATTTTGAAGTGTCCTGGTTAGCTATTGGTCCACGGGGAAAGAAAATAAGAAAAAATTGTGTCCTTGTTTTTTTTGCCCCATTCCCCACCTGGGAAGGTGTTTGACGTCTAAGAAGAGTTATTTGACACCTGAGGAGAGTTATTTGACGTTGTCTCGTCATGTCGTTTTGTGATCCGCTACCGTTCCATGGGTAAGAAAGAAAAAAAAGGGGTCTTTGTTTTTTCCCCTTCTGCCCCCCCCCCTCCACCCTCCCCTTCTCAACTAACCAGTAGAGATAAAAAAAGGCAAGTTTTGCTGTTATTGTGGCATCTTATCTCAAGTGTGTGGAGGAGGGGTAAAACATGCTGGAAGTGGCTGGCATAGCAGAGAGAGGGAGGAAATGTGTGCGGGCACACACAGAGGGCTGGCAGGCAGCAAGCTACCTTGGCAGGCTATTATAGACAGCTGCCATGGCCGCATCCCATTTTCTACTGACAACACAGATATGACTGACATTTCACCAGTGTCCGTCGGCAATCAGGGAACAGTCTCGGTAAACAGCTAAATATTTCTCGGCCAGTAAATAGGTTAAATCAGCAAACATTACTTCAGTCTGCGTTGCCTGGCAGCTACATCTCGGGCATCTCTATGTGATATCATTATGGCGTTAAACAATCATGTTTATTTTATTCGTTGTGTAAATTGTATTTACTTTAAAAATAAAGTCTGTATATTTTTACCGTATTGATGCGTCTAGCACAACTTACGACTGATAAAATTTTATTTTTCACAGTGAAGCCTAATCATCGTGTGTTTTTTTGTTCGTGAAGCTGTACACATTTAGCAATTATTTTTAGATATGTAACAAAGTACGATTCAGCTTCGTAAGTTTCTTTAAGCTTTGTGAATTGCAAACTACGAATGCTTCAGTAACTATAAACTGACATTAAATAAACGTAAGTACATATGCACAGCTATACTGTATATAAATTAATAGATAACTGCTTCGGCCTTTATATCTTAAGAAAAGATTCTTTACCCTACTATTATAATATTTCAACTTTAAATTTCCGTCAAAAATTTTGGTTTCATGACAACGCTGATGCTCTGAAGCACCACTAATTCAGTAATCTCAGTAAACAGATGTGGCCTTGCACAGGGTATCGTCCTCAACCAACCATCAGTGACAATCAGTGTCGTCAGTAATATTGGAACTGTAGCTGACATTACTGTAAACACTGACCAGTGAAATCAGGGAATAACAGAAGGCAGTCCAAGAAGGTAAACAAGCCCCCTCCCCAGACTCACCTTCCTCCCTCTTCGCTTTCTCCACACTCTTACAAGTGTGAATGTTATCTTTCCTCGTTTTCTTATATATTGCCGGGCCATGTTTTCCTTCTGTGACAGGTCACATTTTGGGCAGACAAAATGTGGCGTGGCAAATCATACTGCTACACGTCCACGACTGGCTCAGCGACATCAAATAAATCAAGGCGTGGGTTCTCACAACGTAGCACGAGACAAGGAATAAATCGGCAGAACTTTCACAAATTTTTGGGGTTTATTAAATTAAATTACGTTACAAATTTATACATTGCTTAAACTCCGACTGCAGGGAAGCACCCTTTTTTGAGCAAATGGAAGAAAAAAATTAAATTTTACAAACTATATACCGGTGATCACCGAATCTATCAGTTTCTCTTAAGGGCGCGGTCTACCGCAATTTTCATCATCATTTTATTTTGTATTTGTACCACATATTTTTTTTTTCTTATTGGAGACACAAAATGTTACTGAATTTGGCTCTTATGAAATTTTTTTATCTCTCATAGTTTTCGCGTTTATGGCTTGTTAGTCATATTTTGCATGTTTCCGTTTTAACGACTACATTAAAACTGATATACCAGACTGAAAAAAATCACAATGGATAAAGACATTGCAGGTTACAATGACATGCTCATAAAATTAAAGAATAAAAATTATTTTAATTTTAAAAAAATGCTGAAACTGAAAATAAAAATTTTAAAAATTCAATAATTTTTTAAAAATACGATTAATTTTTATTCTTTAATTTTATGAGCATGTCATTGTGTGCCGTATTATATACGTCACGACTTATATAAATTAAATATTAAAATGTTTTGTCTATTTTCTCATAAGTTTAGGTTCATTTTCCTGTCTTTTTTTTATTTCATTGATATTAACTTGCTTACATTATACTAACAGTAATTTGGTGTTATACAGTAATTTTATTTTATTCTGGATGTTTCAGTACATTTTATTTTTC